>JAQGAZ010001406.1:0-30192 GCA_034692225.1 Polydesmus complanatus
GGGGGGGAAACAAAGAACGTTGGAATTGTATTCGTTGGCGTGACTCACATTTTCTATAGAGAAAGAGTGTTGAAAATACAGCGAGTTTACATGCGGCTTAACCACTTTTTACTCTCCCGCTTCTCCTGTGTTTTTATATTATGAGCGCGTTTGGAGCAATAGTGTGCCGCGTGATCGTTCGTTGCTTTGATAGTTGACGACACAAATGATAGCAGAAACTAAAATAACAACTGCTTTGCAAAATTAATGATGGGATATTATTATTATTAAAGAATTTGATGTGGTTGCACGAACCACACCGGACAATGTCACAAAATGCTGGAAGGGAAAAGGAACCGGTTTCAGTAGGTTTGGAATTAAAGGTTTCATACCCACAGCTGGGTATACATTTTTGTTTACTGTATTTATGTTGTTAACCGAGTTTAATAGCAGTTTTCAGCAGCGTTGTAGGTTTAATACTATTGGTTATAGTGAAACCTCTTTACAGAGACCACCGTTGGCGCCGAATTAAAAGTGGTCTTCAAATAGAATTCTTTTTAAACTTGATTATTTTTGTGCCATTAAAAATGTTAATTGTTGTGTCTTTTGACCTTTCGAGTATAATTGTATTGTTATAAATTGTAATGGCGTATTACAAGTGTATCTATTGAAGCACACTCCAATACAACTCACTACGTCATCATCTCCCACTGCGCAACGCTACTGCGCACCATCTCACTGCTCTTCAAATAGAGACCTCCGTTGAAAATGAGACTTAAAATGGTCTCGTAGTAGAGGTGGTTCACTATTAGAGGCGCATTCACATGGGGAAAATCAGAAGGACGTATTTGGGGTGGTCTCAAAACAGAGGTGGTTTTAAATTAGAGGTGGTCGCTGCGCACAATCACACTGCGCAGCATCTCAATGGTCTTCAAATAGAGACCTCCGTTGAAAATGGGACTTAAAATGGTCTCGTAGTAGAGGTGGTCCTCTATTAGAGGTGCATTAACATAGTAAAATCTGAGGATCATTTTTTAAGATGGTTTCTAAACGGAGGTGGTCTTAATTTGGAAGCTGTTTTTGAGGTTTTACTGTAAAGTTTGGTTAATGTTGGTTCCTCAATTATTTATTACCGGTTACTTTGCTTTTAAAATCAAAGTTAAGCCTAACAGGAAGTTTGGGTTTAATTGTAGAAGTAGGACGACGATTTTTGATACAAAGTGTTTTGAAGTTGGGTGGGGAGCGAGTACAGTAAGTGATCGTAATGTTCCGTCGTTTGAGAAAATGGGAGTTGAGTAAAAAGTTTCGATCGGCCCTTATCTTAATTATTTTGAGATCATTGAGCGCGGGAGCGAGTCTAGACGAAAGAAGATTAGCGGCGCAAACCTAATACCGGATGTTGCTAATATTTAGGATGTTGAGCCATAACTTTTGCTTTTAATTAAAAATTAATGGCCGGCGTTTATTCTTTTGTTTTTAGTTGTTTAATATATGAAATATCGAAGCGCGAATTTACCTATTTCAGGTTTTGGAAACGAAATACAATGTACAAGGTATAGGCTCTATGATGATGGTAGAAAAGCTTTTAAGGTCAGGGCGTTAAGGTCATTAAAGACATGGAATATTTTTATATTTTATACTGAATAAAATTAATAGACAATAGAAATATTAATTTTTTAATTAAAAAAAACAACAACAGTCGAGTGTATTTTTAAGCGTTCAGTTTATTATTGATTTCGTTAAATACACGGTGTCCGTAAAAAAACCTTACCCAACTGAATTCGTTTTAAATCTTTTTAATAACATAAATATTTGAATGACACATGGAAAAACTTTACCTTAAGGACTTTTTAATATTTAATTATTATATTCGGTGTTTAGAATTACATGTATTATCTTTTTTGACCGCAGCACTATTCCCACTCACTATGGCTCTGTTCTGATTGCAGCTTAATCCAATTATTCGTCCCATCTGGTTGTATCATTCGTTGGCTTCAACGCTTGTTATTCTATTCCTATAAACCTTTTCTCGCATCACACCCCACATTTTGTAGTATGCCTAATTTAAATCTAAAATATTGAACACGAGTGCATTAATGTATGATAGGAGGCATGTGTGTCGAACTCGACCGAGCTGAATTCAATGCAATGTAACATTGTGAGTGGGTATGATGCTTGCGTTGAGACCGGAAGAGGATATTTCAAAACTACAAAATAGAAAAATTATTTAATACTAAAAAAGTGTTTAAAATAATGTTTTTTCCACGTGTCATTCAAATATTTACAATTATTAAATGGATTTCACACCAATTCGGTTTGGTACGATTTTTTTTTGTGAACACCATGTATATAAACTTAGCAGATTAAATATTTAAACGATCGTCTGTTTTTATTTTGATATTAAAAACCAGTATTTAAGATAATTAATGGACAATAACAATTGTCATTACAGTATAAATATATGTATTTACAATTTTTACATTGACAATGGACACCACCACGCAAGAATATCGATACTTGACTTTTAATCGAAGTTTTCTCCCTTAATTTTATTGATTTTTTTTTTTTAAAAAAAAAAGACAGCATTTAATAATTCGAAAAAGGTTTTTGTTCTACGGTAAAATAAAAATAATAAAATCATTAAATCTAAAAATAACCTTTTTCTTTCTTTATATTATCGTTTGATCTCTTATCTAATTCGTTGAAACCAATCGAAATGCAATAGAAAGTGAGAGAGGGAATTAAAGAGGCTACGATCGGGATAATTTTATGTGTCCCCCCTCTTAACCCCCCACCGACCATCTTGATAAATAGAACGGCTTCCGAATCTTGACATTCTTCTTCAGCGAATTCAACTAAACATTATTGTATTACGTACGCGAGTATTGTTATTACATAAAAATTCCTTCAATGTTTCTACTGTATCTGCCATTGGAATCACTCGACTTCTACCACCAAATCTCGAGATCTATCAAAAATAATAATAATAAAAATAAAAAAGAAAAGAGGATGAGTGGGAGTATTATTGTTTTTAGTTTATACATGCATTGTATATAGGGCTCTACACTATCATTTTAGTTCAATAGTTTCAAGGCCAAGAACCACTTTATTAGGGCTGCTGCTGCTTCTTCGCAGCTTTCAATACGCCTACGCTCGGCGATGGTAGTGGCACGCGCTTTCAATTGCTGCTGCTGCTTACGCCCGTGACGTCACGTTTCATCATCAACGTCACCACCCACATTCCATCCGCAGCACTTTTTTGTTCGATCGGCGCTGACGTCACGTTGATCAATATTCATCTCGAAGCTGTTCAAGTGGTGGTTGAACTTGGAAGCTAACACACGGGCTCTGCACAAAAGGAGAGCAACGGGGAGAGAGAGAGAGATGAAGGGTAGGGATACATTGTATAAGATAATAGCGTAAGAGATGCTGGTTACCTTGGCAACCAAATGCTCGACGCGATTGACTCGTGCTCCGTCTCTCTCCTCGCTCATCGGTTTAATGGCTAAGCGATTTAACTTGCTGCGCTCGCTTACATCTCTCTACGCGCCCGAGGTTTTTTTTTTTAATATAATACCACACGTCATTTTTACAAAAGAGAGATGATGTGAGCACGTATTTAGGTTGAAGAATAACCTAGGTTTATTAGTTGAAACGTAGCGTTGCGTGGATGTTGCGTAGGTAAGCGCAGTTGTTGTGTGATAGGTTTAACATGGAGATGTCTATTCCACTTTAACATTATCGGTTATGTGGTTGACCCCCCTCCTAACTTTGGACGGCGGATGACGTAAAACAATTTTGGTTAGGTCCTCTATCATCAACCTAAAAATGTGCCCTTAGGGAATTTAAAAAGCAATAACCGGTACAGATTTTTTTTTAAAAACAGCGTTAACAACCGAGCGTAACGCGTGTAAATACAGTATCGAGTTTACGTTAATAACTTGTATAAAAAAGGGACAAAGTTTTTAATTGATAGTAGATTTGATTTTTGAGGCTCTCATTCTGATGAATTTAATTCGTGTTTGTAAGGACAGTAGGGAATAGGCTGCGCTTCACTTTCATTATTATGATTGTACTGTTGGAGATAATAGCTACGGCGATCAGACAATCGGGGTTTGTTGACATCCCAATGAGCTATTTTTAGAACACGTTACGTCTAAGTACAATCTCCGTTAACAAGTGGGTAGACGGAAAGTTTCAATAGCGTTACGCTAAAACCTCTACGCAAGCCCACCTCCAATTGAAGACCACATTCAAATATAATCTCCGATGTTCTCATGTCAATACACCTCTAATATTGGACCACCTCTACTACGAGACCATTTTAAGTCTTAATATCAATGGAGGTCTCTATTTGAAGAGCAGTGAGATGTTGCGCAGTAGCATTGCGCAGTGAGAGAAGATGATGTAGTGAGTTGGATTGGAGTGTGCTTCAATAGATACACTTGTAATACGCCATTACAATTTATAACAATACAATTCTACTCAAAAGGTCAAAAGTCACAACAATTAACATTCTAATAGCTCTAAAATAATACATTTTTGTATTAAAAAATTCTATTTGAAGACCACTTTTAGACGGTCCCAACGGTGGTCTTAAAATAGAGGTTTTACTGTACGGTATTATAAAAATTAGTCGCAATTTCTAGTTTATTTAAATTGAATTGAATAATATCAACATTAAAAATTGTATTTTATCAAGTACACGTGTACAGTAGATAAATAACAATACATAAAAAATTCGAAATAGAATTTATGGAAAGTTGTTACGCAGGCGGCGAGAGAGTTTTATAAGAGTAAGCCTACACTGTAATTATAATACTCGCGAAAATAAAACAAAAAAATTGTTTTCATAAATAAAATTATAATTATAGAAGTAATTAAAAGCATTGATAGTTTTTAGTTTGAATAAATTTTGAATAATTATTATTCTTCGAAAAGCGTTACATTGTTTTTTTAAATTCTCATTACTGCGCTGTAGTTAAATACACAAAAAAAAAAAAAAAAAATGAATGTTTATGGCCTTATATTTTATAAGAGTAACTAATTATCGTTAGACTTAAATTATAATTTATGTAATTTCTATCGGCGTTGTGGAGAAAGAGTTTTGAGCGGAAGTTTTTATCGGTTACTCGTTAGTTATAAATGACACAATTTATACGCTCAATTAAATTTTATGTTTATTTATTACGCTTCTTTTTATACTCCCAAACTTATTCGTGCATTAAATATAAGGTAACGGCTTTATTTTTTTTTTTTTTTAAAGAAAAAAAAAAAAAAAGAATTTTGTTGAATTATTTATGGTTGCTGCAGCAGCAATTACAGCGGGCAGACCGACAGTACATCAACTCGCTCCACTACTAATAATAAGCCTATATAGAAAAGTGAGATAGGGTAAACTATTATTTTCGTTAACTTTGGAATAGTCAGCAAAAATGTGCTTCATTGATCATTGTAACAACTAAGAAAACAAGACTCGGGGGTTTTTCTATTTAAACGGGAGGTTTTTTTTAATGGCGATATAAATCGATTGCGGTTAAATTCTTTTTGAAGGAGGAGGAGGAGGAAAAATAATCTCTAACAATTTTATTACATGTATTTAATTAAAATTAAGTCCATGCTTATATTTGAAAATATTATTTTTTAAAAAAAAAAAGAAAAACTATTGGCATAAAAAAGAAAGCTTTAGCTAGATAAAATCTGCAGTTAAACTTAAACAAAGCGAATAATGATAATGATGGATGGTGCAATCTACGCACATCTACACGGTGTCCCATAAAAAATTGTACCCAAACTGAATTAGTATTAAATCTTTTTAATAATGTAAATATTTGAATTTCACATGCAAAAACTTTACTTTAATCACTTTTTTAATATTTAATTGTTTTATTCGGTGTTTTAAATATCCACTTCCGGTTTCAACACAAGCATTATACCCACTCACTATGTTACATCGCATTGATTCCAGCTCGATCCAATTGGTTTACATAATTAAAATGATTTAATTACTAATTCAGTTGGGTATCGTTTTTTTTTGCGGACACCGTGTACAAAGAAAGCAGGAAACGGTACATAATATATTATGGAATAAAAGAAAATGGGGGAGAGACGTATAAAAAATCGATACGCTCACAAACATATGGTGTGAAAGTCAGAAATTAATTGCTCTCCGCGAGACCAATCCCAAAGCAGCGTTTTGGGTAAAGCCAAAGACAGAGAGAAAAATGACCATAATATTTTTTAGAACTGGGCTGAAATACCAATATAAAGTTCGGTAAAGCCCGGAATAATAATCTGCGCTGGATCAGATGACGTCAATGGAAGGTTGGGGATCAAGACGCAACCTAAATCCAGGACGAGCGCGGATGATATGCGGTTACGAGATGCGTATAGAATGGTTCCGCTCGATCATCAGCTGATTAACAAAGCGAAACGCGAGGCAAACCCCTAAGTCTTTCTTTTTTAGATTAAAATGGCCAAAGTGTATACATGTACAGTGGAAATGCGGCGGTTGGAGAGAGAAATAATTGAATGAAATGTGTAGGCCTACGTGGTGAACGGAGACATAATTAAACTTGGAACGTTGAATCTGTCAGTCGCAGAAATGCAGACTACTGAATTTAATTGCAAGATTTTTGCGTGACGTAGGCCTAATTAAGTAAAGGGGTTTTTCTTTTTTTAGGGGGGAGGGTTTTGGGGGAAGGAAATGGCGCTTCGGGATTTAATTGTTTATAAGCGTCTTACGCCAAGAACATAAGCGGTGCGGGACATCAGCTGCAGCCCCCTTCACATTTCAACTCCTTTCATCTCAATTCTATTAACTTCGCCAACTCTTTAATAATTATTTTTCTCTACTAAACTTAATAATTAGACGTAATTATTTTTGTGTTTTTAAGGCTTACCACACAACGATATAAACCTTTTTTTTTTTTTTTGAGGGAGAAAAAAAAAAAGCCATGAAATTTATTTTCTTAGGTCAATTTCATTCGAAATAATCAGCTTCTATGTATTTGTACGAGTGTTATGCATCGGTAGGCTTATACATAGTGAAACCTCTATTTCGAGACCACCGTTGAGGTCGACTTAAAATGGTCTTCAAATAGAATTGTTGTGACTTTTGACCTTTTCATTAGAATTGTATTATTCTAAATTGTAATGGCGTATTACAAGTGTATCTATTGAAGCACACTCCAATACAACTCACTACGTCATCATCTCTCACTGCGCAATGCTACTGCGCACCATCTCACTTGCTCTTCCAATAGAGACCTCCACTGATATTAGGGGCTTAGACCATTTGTAGTAGAGGTGGTCCACTATTAGAGATGCATTAACATGGGGGAAATCGGGAGGGACGTATTTGGGGTGGTCTTGAAACGAAGGTGGTCATGTTAAAGATGTTTTAACGCGTACAGATTTTTTTATTGTTTTGTTGCGTTACGAAAGAGACTTTTTGTTCTTTCTATTGTTTGGCTGGTAACAACAGCCGCTCGCTTTTTCTCCGAATTGCTGTTTACTTTCGAGTGTGTGTGTGTCAGGCTTTAAAATTGCGTGTTTACTATTTTATCCCGAAAGGTCTTAGTGACACGAAGTAGTGGACTTTAGCTGATCGTGTGATGGCAGCGAGGAACTTCCGGTCATCATTTTTAAGACTTTATTATTTTCTCTTTCTATTCGTTCATGATTGCTGAGCTTAAATTCGATCACCCTGAAAGGAAATCATGCGGCGTTTTTGTGTTACGGAGACTTTTTACGTTACTTTCATAAAGTAATAATAATAGGATATTCTTTTTATCGACTATATGAATGGAATCCTAAAATACGAGACTTTATTCAACCGTGTAGAGGAATGATAAAAATATATATTTTTTTAAGTTTTAGAGATATTGGTTTCAGGTTCTTTTCATTCTTTTAAAAATGTCTCCAGATTTTTATTTGGAAAATGTTATGTTAGGAGAAGAAGATGAAGATATATCATGAAAACGTTCGCTCCAATTTCATGAAAAATCTTATCAAAATTTTTGTGAACAATGGCGCGAAAAGAGTGACGAATGCTCTGGCATTAACTCATTATTTTTTTTTTTGACACTGAAAAACATTTGGTCGCGTGCAAATAATAATAGTAATTGTGACCTACTGTAGCTTAGCTTTCTCATTTTGATCCACCCTGTATATACAGTACAGTATTATATTTTTTTCTTTGTTGTTTTTTTAAAAATGAATACGGCGGCGACTGCGTTATTTTATAGCTTAGTTCATCATTTGACTCCTCGTGGGATTCTTACACTCTCTCTACTACTCTACGTATTTACGTTGAATACCAAAGTTTTTAGGGTTTCTGCATTTCTATGGAAATTGTATGATGGGAGTAGGCGAGTTGTATCTTTATTCTAAATGCAAATGTATCTCTTTAACTGTACGGGAATAAAAAGTTCTGCGTACACACTTTAGTCTACACACACATCGCCGGTTTTTTTTTAAAACTGCTGTAGCGAAATGTTTATAGGCGGCCAGATGATGAATTTAGAAATGATTGAGATTTGAAGACTCTTGAGTGGTCTTTTCTTAATATATCGGGTGGCGCAAAAAAAGTGGGACCCCTCTTGAAAACTTGCAAATAACTAAATTATGTTTTTGGCGAATTTAAAATTGTAAAATTTTCTTTACTTACTAGCTAAACCTTTGACGTCACTATTTCATTAACTTCTTATCGTGGTTTTTATAATATAATCCATTTTACAATTTTTACAGTTTTTTTTTCAATGACAAAAATAACAGGGGGTCCCACTTTTTTTGCGCCACCCGATAGATAATATTCTTTTCTGTAGACTTTAAAAATAATAGCAATTCCAACTTTTTTTTTTCAACCTCTTTTATAACGTCAAAAGATTGACAGTTTTTAAACGAGATTCGCAGCTTTTATTTTTCCCTGGTTTACTTTTTTAAGCTCTCGGCGGCGAATATTTGTATAGATTTTTATGCGTTTGTTATTATTCTTATTGTATAATATTAAATGTGGAGTGAACCGTATAACTCCCAACTAGCAACGCCGCTGTTGCTGCTTTCAGCTCCGTTTATTTCGAACAAAAAGCATTTTCTAGAAAGACAAAAAATACGAGTTAAACCCAAAATAATAAGACGCAAACGCAACTACGAGATTTGAAAGAACGTCGATATAACGAACGGGAATACAGTAGCCCTACAGGGCTGTCCGAAAAAACAAAACAAAAAACAACAAACATCGTAATGTAAATATTTGAATGGCACGTGGAAAACTTCTACGGACACCGTGTAGATTGAAATCTTGTTTGGGAATAATATTATGTAGAAACAGTACATGGTGTCTGTTAAAAAAAGCGTCCCCATGTTTTTTTGCTCCCATTTTCTTTGATTTACGTTGTATCGACATTTTATTTACGCGTAGTACTACGGTACTATTACGTAAAGTAGGTGAAGTTGGCTGCTGCGGCTTCCGTATTAACGTGAATTCTTTGCGTATTACGGGTCGAATGTTTGTCGCAGTACATAGCATTACGCGGAGGGATAATAATCTGTAATCTTAAATCTTTAGTAATGTAATGCGATAGGAAGAGTTTGGAGGTCGGAAAATGTTCCCTTTCGCTGCTGCTGCTTATGATTGATGATGGTTTATCCTAAATATATACCTCAATAACTCTGTATTATTATTATTATTTTTTTTTAGGTAGTGTGAGGGAGAGAGAAAGAGACCGCATTGGGCGTCGTCGATTTCTAATGCGGTCTTTTTTTGTTTTCATCTTAGGAAATATCGTTCGTTTAAATATTAGAAAAAACATTATTTTTTGATAAATGCGGGTTCATTTTTTTTTTTGTTTTCTTAAACTTTTATTGTTTATTTAAATGCGAATTGCGTATTGCGTATTTTCACGTAGGAGAAGGAGGAGGGGTTTGATGCATTATTTAGGTATGAATTGTTCATTTACACTTCTCCTAAAAATGAAGGTCACAAATCGATCGAAAGTAAATACCCGTAAGAAAAGTACAGTACGTGCTCTGCCTGAAGGAAAAGACCTACTTTTACTCTCTCTCTCTCTTTCGCTTGTACATTAGGTTATACCGCAGCGTCATACTATTAATTTGACAACAAAGGGAGAAGTTGAACAACGTTTGTTTAGAAATTATTTTGAAAAGCGAAAGAAGAAAAAAAAGTTTTTGATGGAGAATAATAATTATAACAACTAGAATCTCGCTTTCAATCTTAAGATAGCAATTCGATTAATTGAGGAGTGGAAATAAAAAAAAAGGCTGAAAGTGCCATTTAGTAAAAAATTTGTTTTTATTAGTTAAATAGGTTGTATGTAGTGTGGCCTATAGCTGCCAAAAAGAATGAAAGTGAAATTTGTTTTATTTCGGTGCATAAATTGCTCTTAAAGTGGTAGATAAAGTGATTGTTCAGGTGTCACTTTCACAGCTGTCCAAACGACATTTTTAATTTTTCTTTAAAATTTCTTTTTTAATATTTTATTTAAAAAATGTTCAGTTTTTAAGATTAATTTGTTTTGGTGCATTTTTAAAGGTGATAAATATGAAAAAAATATAGTATAATAGACCGCTATTAATAAAAAAACATTTCAGCAAATTAAAACCTGGTTTTCTTGAAATTTGCTTTTTGGTACTTTCATCTTATTTTATTTTTATTTATCTTCCTCAATTGAAACGACTAATTTGTTTGCATTATTTTCTGTCTTCTGGCGTGTAAAGTTTTTTTTACTGATTCCTTATTAAAACACGTAATAATCTTTAAATTTTAAATGGAGAATATGAGTGAAATGCAGAAAACGAGGTTAGGCTCTGATTTTTTGCGCTCGGTGTCCCTAATAACGAGGAGTTGTTGTCCTTGGGGGACTATTTACGGATGAAATTTAGTCTATGATAATAATAATAATAATTGTAGTGCGCGTAATATGTAAACGAAATGCGTATTATTACGAGGTGTTTAGTAGCGTAATAAAAGTTGAGTCTGCCAACTTCTTTGACTCGAACTGTTGTTGTCCTATAAACAGAACGTCGCTACCAAAAAAATAAATAAATAAATAATAGGATTTTAATACAACTTTTCGTTATGATAATGTCGCTGCTTACATCTTGGGTTATTTATGTGGTGTTTTTGGGTGCTATAAACGAGTCTCAAATGGAGTCGTATATTAAGGAGCGAAAGAAAGGCTTTTTATTAATGTGGAAAGGCAATCAGGCATTGCGTGGACGCCGTGCTATTCTCATACATTGTAAGGGGCACTCGACGCTATTCAATCTTCTAACCCCTGCTGCGGCTGCTGCTTCTTAACCTGTCTTTGCTCACTCGTTTAATTATGTATAACCGGATATAAGCAAAATGTCTGGGACCCGCATTTGTCTAAAAATGGGAATATTTGTTAATTTTCTTAATAGTTTTATATTTTTACTAAAACATTTCTTTATTTTCATTTAAAAATAATGTTTATTTTTTAAAAGTTTTTTTTTTATTTTCTTAAAAAAAATGTCTTATTTTCTCTAAATTTTTCTTTTTTCTAAAAAAAAAATTTTTTTTTAATAAATTTTTTTATTTTCCTAAAAAATTTTTCATTTTCCTAAAAATTTTTTCTTTTTTCCTAAAAAAATTTTTCTTTTTTCCTAAAAAATTTTTCTTTTTTCCTAAAAAAATTTTTCACTTCTTACAAAAATTGTTAATTTTCCTAAAAAAATTTCTTTTTTTTTTCTGTAAAAGAAAATTTTTTTTTAATCTGTAAAAATTTTTTTTTTTTTTAAAGAATTTTTTTTTCTAAAAGAATTTTTTTTTTTTCTTAAAAAAAATTTTTTTTTTTAACAAATTTTTTTTTTTTTTTAAAATTTTTCAAATAAATTTTTTCAATTTTCCTAAAAAATTGCTTCTCTCTAAAAAAAATTTTTTTTTAAAAACATTAAAAAATTTTTTAATTTTACATAACAATTTTTTTGTAGATTTTTCTTAAAAAAATGTTTTTCTCTAAGGAAAAATTTTGTTCTTTTCCCTTAAAAAAATTCTGCAAAAAAAATTTTGTTTATTTTCCTTAAAAAATTTCCTTCCTCCAGAATTTTTTTTTTATTTCCTTAATTTTTTTGGGTGGTGGAAAGAGTCAAAATGATCTAATTTTGCGACACCATTGTTGCGTAGATGTAGGAGAAAGGAGGAGCGGTTAAAAGATGAAACGGATCTTAGACGAATCCACATTAGCTACTGATCTTTCCTCTCCTTTTTTTTTTTTTTGTACATATTCCACGTTTATTTGGTGATCCGATGTGATCGAGTTTCCTGTTCGCACGTTTCAAAAGCACTTTGAACTTTCGGTGGTGAAATTGATCTTTGAGTGCGCCGCGCGTCGTGTATTATATATAATACTCGTACGTTTAATACCTGCAAGGGATATCGCGCACGTACATATTATTATAGGTATATAATAATACAGTATAGTAAGGCGAAAGATGAATGAATAATAGGCGTGGGAGGTGATTTCATTTCCAAAACATTTGCATGTTGGAACAGGGTTTTTCCCCGGTAACTCCATCCCCCGCTTTAAATTTATACTTTTTACCATCTCCAAAGCATACGATACTGTGAATTGAATATTTTAAAAGCAGATTTAAGTAAAAAAAAAATATGTTTCATCATCATCATCATACGCGGGCTATTTATTTTAATTGCGTTATTTTGGTGGCGCGCAACACGCATTTTCCTCAGCCAGAGATTGGACTATCTTTTGAAGATAATCTAATTTGGAGAGCGTTGCGGTACTTTATAACGCGGAATATATATCTCATCTTATACCCGCAATGCTGCTCACTTTTCTCTATATTTTTTTGTTTTTTGTTTGTTTGAGAGAGAGAGAGAGGAGAGGGTTAAGTTATAGAAGAATATTTACTTGGCTGTAGCGACTTCTGCGATGTCTACTGGTTCATTGTTATCGTATTTTTGGAGTTCAAATATTATTTCTCTAAACGAATGCCAATATTTTATACGGAGTACAAAAGATATAGAAACATTATTTTGGACCCATCTTCATTCTCATTGTTGACATTAACTTTGAAAATATTTTTTTTTTTCGTTTTTCAAACACAATTTCAATATTTTCTTTGGCAGCTTTATTATTATTGTACACGGTGTCCGTAAAAAAAACCGTTCCCAACTGAAGTAAATATTAAATCTTTTTTAATGATGTAAATATTTTAATGACATATAAAAAAAAAACTTTATTTAACATTTATTTGTTCTATTCTGTGTTTAAAATATTCACTTCCGGTCTCAAAACACGCAGCAAAACGAGCATTATACTCACTCATTACGTTTCATTGCATTGATTTTAGCTTAATCGAATTTGTTCTTCTTTTAATCGAAGTTTTTTTTTTTTTTTGTATTGAGACCGGAAGAGGATATTTTAAACACAGAATAGAACAATTAAATGTTAAAAAAAAGTTCTTAAAAGTGAAGTTTTTCCACGTGTCATTAAAATATTTACATTATTAAAAATGATTTAATACGAATTCAGTTGGGTACGCTTTTTTTTACGGACACCGTGTATAATGCTTGTTTACTGGGAATTGGTCCCGTAAAATTAATAATAGCGCGCGAAGTGGGCGAATATTTTCTTATAGAACGAAACTGTATCTCGGCAAATCTCGGTTTATTGTTTTGTAAGAAATTCAATTAAAAGTTTATTATTACCGTGGAATTGTGTTTGTTGAACAACGTGTTTACGTGTATAGGGCCTATACTCTTAAAATGAAATTAGATTTATTGCTACGGAGGTTTATTACCGGTTGTTGTTGTTGTTGTTGGACTATTAATACTCGGAGTACAAAATTACAGGGGGAGTTTTTTTTTTATTGCTGTTTATCTATTAAAGCGTCACTCTTTTTTTTTTTAATTTTAGAAAGTGGGTTTTAATTAAAAAGGATTCGAAGTTATATAAATAAAGCGTTGCAATAGTCAGGTGAATGTGACGTAACGTTGGCGTGTTGTTCGTGCGCACGCCATGTGCGTGTGTGAGAAAACAAAACAAATTGTTTTGTTTATGAATTAATAATAATCAGAATTGGAATATAATAAATCTTTCCTTTTTTATTTCTGTTATGAATTATATACTGTCGGTTATTTAAGCGCAAAAGTTTGTTCTTTTCTTTAATAAACAAAAAAAAAAAAATTAGAATTATTATAATTATTGCGCATCAGTTGGGTGCGGTTTTTTTACGGACACTTTGTATGGTAAACTGACATTCACTTTGCATGAAATTTTTTAAGACTATAATATCTATGACGCAAATCGAGTTGTATACGAAATCTGCATTTTTCCTCAACGTAAAAAAAAAACAAAAAACAAAATTACTTATTTATTCCACTTTGAGGTTTATTTTATTTGTAGAGAAAATGACGCTATTTGGAGATATTTCAGCTGTCAAATTATAAATGTTTTATTTCAGTTCAGAGCTTTGAAGCCCCGTGATTTCTTTTTTTTTTATTATATTATTTGTTCTTTTTAAAGCTCGTTGGGAGGTAGAATTGTTTTCCTATAGGTTAGTATCAAATATTTAAAAGTTATATAAAACAAACAACAGCCTATTTTTTTTTTTATATAATATATACGGGTTACAAATAATTCTGAAGTGAAATTGCGCAATTGATGAGTTGACAAAAAAAAATTTGTTTACCGTATTCTATTGTAGAGAATCATTACTCAACTTTAGATTAAGAAATATTTTTAGAACTAATACACGGTGGTTCATTAAAAAATAAGACAAACTTTATTTCATATGCGATGTATAGTAAAACCTTCACGCAACATCATCTGCAATTGAAGACCACCTCCGTTTCGAGACCATCTCTCTGATTTTTTCATGTTAATACACCTCTAATAGTGGACCACCTCTACTGCAAGACCATTTTAAGTCTCATTTTCAGCGGTGGTCTCTATTTGAAGAGCAGTGAGATGGTGCGCAGTAGCATTGCGCAGTGCGAGATGATGACGTAGTGAGTTGTATTGGAGTGTGCTTCAATAGATACACTTGTAATACGCCATTACAATTTATAACAATACAATTCTACTCTAAAGGTCAAAAGACACAACAATTAACATTTTAATAGCACAAAAATTTTAATTTTAAAAAAAATCTATTATTTTGAAGACCGTTTTTAGTCTATCCCATCGGTGGTCTTAAAATAGAGGTTTGATTGCATGATTATGCATTAGACATAGAGAACCGGTATTATGAAATAAAGTTTCCCTTCTTTTTTTTTTTATCGAACCACCCTGTACATGCCTACTGTTTGCTGAGTAATAAATGCAGTGGGTTGAACTATTACAGGTAACTTACGATACCACAATATTTTTCTTCTTCCTTCGAGAGATTGATATATTTTTTCTTTTATGTTTTTGGAAACTGCTGAGATAGTTTAAGCCGCGGTTTTTTTTATATATATATATTATTATTAAGAAATGAAAAGAGGGAAGAAAGATATTATACGCGATTGGGTTAAAAGATGCGGGGGAGAAAGTGTTAACACTCGAATAACGGTAAAAACACACATTTTGCGACAAAAATTGCCTACTACAACGCTGTAATATCGAAAGAGCTTAATGATTAAACGCATCTCGCTCTCTCTTTCTCACTCGAGATAAATGTCAATTAGACCTTGAATGCGATTTTAACACACGGCTGATCTCGCCCTCGAAGGCTCGAAACTAGATTAGCTTTTTCCGAAGCATCGATCTCTCGCTAAAAATGAAAACATCTTTTAACAAAAAGATTTTTGTATAAATATTATATATATAGGTCGCTATAGGTCTAACCACGCATCGAGAGCTTCTATAGAATGCACGTAGCTGTTGGGTGAAAGTGGGTTGGCGGGGAATTAATTCCGAGTCACTCTTATTAATTAGTTTTTCACTACCGTATCTAATCTTTATTCAATGCACTTTGCCAGCTTTTTTCATTTTTTCTCTTCAAACAACTTTTCTTAATTTAACTCGTTAATTGAACGAGGCTTTTTTTTTATTATTTTTATTTTTACGTTGTCTTTAACCACGAGACGAAAAGTAAAATGGACCAATCAATAAGATAAAGCTCTCTCTCTCTCTGGCGCTTTCAGTAAAACAGCTTAAACAGCGGTGCACATGGTTTTTTTTTTTTTTTTTTTGCGGTATAAATTTAGACTCAAGTGCTTTTTTTTTTTTTTATTTATTTTTATTTTCTTTCGCTGTTTGAAATTGGAAGAGTTTGAGATATCGTTAAGTTCAATTGCTCATGCTAAACTTTATTTATTCGCCTTTTTCACTTTGATTCAATAATTTCATTTTTTTTTATTTTTATTTAAAGAAACACTCATTTGAACTCGGAAGAGAGAAAAAAAATTCAATTGGGCTGGATTTATATTGTTTTTGGTGGTAGAACCTCGATTTATCGTTTTACTCTATACTGTACAAATAGAAAACAAATTGAGAACTTATAATATCAAAAGAATACGAACTTTTTTTAAATTATATTAATTTTCATAAAATAATTGAATGGAGAATCAATAGGTAGTTGCGAAAATTATTGCAAAATAATGAGCTACCGGACTTTATTGTACACGGTGTCCGTAAATAAAACGTATCCAACTGAATTGGTATTAAATCTTTTTTAATAATGTAAATATTTGAATGACACGTGGAAAAACTTTACTTTAAGAACTTTTTTTAAATATTTAATTGTTCTATTTTGTGTTTAAGATATCCTCTTTCGGTCTCAACAAAAGCATGCGTTATGGGGCTGCGTGTGTTGTGCCCAAAGGAGGATATTTTGAACATCAAACAGAACAATTAAATGTTGTTAAAGACCTTAAAATTATGTGCCATTCAAATATTTTCATTATTATTAGGATTTAATACGAATTCAGTTGTGTAGCCTATACGTTTTATTGACTTTACCGACATTTTTTAAAAAAAAAAATAATAATAATGTAAGAGTTGCTTCGTTATTGTTTGGAAGTTGTTCTGCTTGTTTATGGTTTCCAATATTATTAATATCACGAAAAAAAAAATTTCTTTGATTAAAAGCGAAATTTCGGAGAACAGCAGCAGCAGCGATACGCATCATTGTTTATTATACAGTATTTTTCTTGGTCGATGAGGTTCAAATTAAATTGATATTTTTTTTCTCTCTCGTTGAGACGTGTCCGGCTTGCTATATCCATTGGGCAAGTGCAGCCGAGTTGAAAATGTTTACGTGGCGAAGGGTGCGGAATAATGAAAATGCCGAAATCAAGGTTATAACTCGGTTTCTATATATTATTATGGGAGGGGGGGTGAGCGGTATAAATTTGAGGAGAAGGAATCGAAATCGATTACCGTTGACAGTGTTTCCATCTTTTTTTTATATATTATATATACGTCTACATAGCATAATAATATATTATAGGCGCATGTATGATATTTTTGGCGGCTGATCGATTGGACTTCACCTTCATTTGTTTACACAATGTACGTGTCCAGCGGATGAAAATTGATTCGAATTCGGGCGAGAGATGAAATGACTGCAGTCTGCCGTTGTTTTTGTCTCGTTCGCTGACATATCTATTAGTTTTCAATGGAATCTGCTGCCACTGCCACTGCTACTGCTACTGCTGCCACTGCTGATGGTGGTAAAAGAGGTCAGTGAAGCGCATCACTCGCTGAAATATACGCCTTGTCAGCGCTATTAAATAGGAAATAAAATATTAAAATAGTAAAACGTTAGACAAAATTCTTGGCATTTTGTACATGGAATAGAGAGCCGGAAATGTAGCGTACTCTCTCTACTGGGACCAGTGTTTTGGGGGGGTAGACAAGTGGCGTGTGATAGCCGAGTGAATTGGGCTCTCGTTCAAACCGCTTTATACGATAGATCGATATTATTTTATTAAGCTTTACATGACGCTAAGCTTTTACTCATCCTCCTCCTCGCGCTTTCAATTTTTGTTCTTTTTTTTTCAATAATAATTTATGTTTCGATAAAAAAAAACATGTACTCTCGCATGTACATACATCATCGCAAATAGTATTACGATTAACACGCTAGATTAATCAATATTAGATGATAACATGTGCTATTAAAATTGTTAATTGTGTGTCTTTTGACCTTTAGAGTAGAATTGTATTGTTATAAATTGTAATGGCGTATTACAAGTGTATCTATTGAAGCACACTCCAATACAACTCACTACGTCATCATCATCTCTCACTGCGCAACATCACACTGCGCACCATCTCAATGCTCTTCAAACAGAGACCTCCATTGAAAATGGGACTTAAAATGGTCTTGAAGTAGAGGTGGTCCACTATTAGAGGTGTATCTATTGAAGCCCACTCCAATCCAAATCACTACATCATCATCTCTCACTGCGCAATCACACTGCGCAACATCTCACTGCTCTTCAAACAGAGACCTACATTGAAAATTGGACTTAAAGTGGTCTTGTAGTAGAGGTGGTCCACTATTAGAGGTGCATTAACATGGGAAAATCGGAGGAAAGTATTTGCGGTGGTCTCGAAATAGAGGTGGTGGTCTTCTGAAGAGGTTTTACTGCATTAAGATTATTAAAAGAGTAGTTAAGTTTTAGTCCCTAAAAGCTTAAAATTTTGCCCTACTTTCACCATAGACAACACTGCGAAAATGGTGATTCCACTTGTATGGTTCCAGAATAATTATTGTTCCTATGAGCAGGGGAGGGGGAGGGTGGGTCTATTTTGGTGAGTAGCTGCCCTCTAAGCATCTGTTTTGAATCCCACTTTAGCTTGAATAAAACAGTCTGAATTCCGTTTTTGTCCCGTAGTTAAGTCAAAACAATGCAAATAATTTGAGGATTTACGGTCGCGGAAAAGCGTTTTCTTTTATTAACTTCTTCCTACTAACTTTTATTTCTTTTGAGTATTGTAATAATAAAATAAAAGTTAGTGAGTTGGAGGAGGAAGGGGGGGGGGGGGGGGGGAAGGGGTTAATATGCTGCGTGCAGTGTGCTGTGAGAATAATTGCGTATTCTCTTCACGAATCTTAAAGGACCTCTGGCGGAATTCAGACGACTGATACACTAGAACAGGGTTGGGTGTAGGAGATGAGGGGGGAAGGGGGGGGGGAGTGTAAGCGGAAATGAAACTAGGCTATCACTCTTTTTGGTCACATTTCGAAATTCAAGAAAAAAGTGTTAGGACTTCTTCTTCAATTAAAAGATGGCATCTCTCGCACATGCCACAAACTTTGTCGCAGTTTCTTTACAAAAGGAAAATACTCCGCGCATAAGTTACTCTACAGTATATAAAAAAAGTTGAGAAATTATTATTATAGTCTTAAAAGTACTTGTGTCAAAATGAGCTACCGTATTCACTGCAGCGCGTGCTCCAAATATCAAACCGGATTTTTTTACGGGTTTTTACACTTGTGTTTTGGGAAAATATACAGCTTTAAGATGAATAGAATAATATTAGACGTTGTTTTCGTTGTCGAAAATATTTTTCACTAAATATGAAATGTTTGTTGTTGTTGTTTTTTTTTTTTTTTTTTTTTTTTAAAAAAAGAATTTTTGACATTTTTCAGAGTCCACAGTCTGGCGGAATGAATTCTATATACACGGTGTCCGTAAAAAAAGTGCACTCAACTGAATTAGTCTTAAATGCTTTTAATAATGTAAATATTTGAATGACACATGGAAAAACTTTACTTTAAGAACTTTTTTTTAATATTTAATTGTTCTATTTTGTGTTCAAAATATCCTCTTCTCGTCTCACACGTCTGCTCGTTTTGCTGCTTGTGTTGAGACCGGAAGTGGATATTTTAAACACAGAATAGAACAATTTAATATTAAAAAAAGTCCTTAAAGTAAAAGTTTTTCTATGTGTCATATTAAAATATTTACATTATTAAAAATGATTTAATACTGATTCAGTTGGGTATGTTTTTTTACGGACACCGTGTATAGGCAGTTGCGTAGACTACTACAGTACTTTGAGGAATTTAATTATTTGCCAATCTGACACGAGAATTTTTTTTCTCTTGCGGTTAAAATTGTCTTAGTGATGTCGTGTGTGGGTATTTGTTTGGAGAAGAGATACGTGTAGTAGTAGGGTGTCTCTCGCTCTCTCATCTAACAGCGCCATCAATTATCCTTTTTATTATTCTCTTTTTTTTTTTTTTATGATCGGGTATTTTTTTAAAGCCTCTTTTTCTATAGAAAATAAATGCTAATCACATACATCACGTTCATGTTTTTCTATATATAATATACGTGAAATAAGTGTAAAAATGATTAATAGGTTTTTAACGCTTGAAATGTTTTGGAAAAAGTTATTTGAATAGGCGAAATTTATGTCGTATTTTTTCCCTTCTCTTTTTCTTTTCTTAAGAATTAATTAACTGACGAGATTTCGCTTAGCTCATTTTTTTTTCTTTTTCTATTTTGGATATTTTTGTTGAAGAGCACTGGGATCAAATCCGGGATTTTCGATGATAAATTTCGTTTAAGTTTTTTTTTTTTTTGGCATATCACTTTATATTATTCGAATATCTTTCACCTATATATTTTTTTTTTATATTGATCGCAATTTTATATTTTAATTTTATTCGTTTTCTGATATATAAGTTTTAAATTTCTTTTTGAAGGATTTTCATGTGGATGGAAAAGGGGGAAGGGGGGGGGGGGAGTTAGGGTTCTTATCTTAAGCTTACATTTTTATGAGACTCTGACACATTGCTAAGGTTTCATCTTTTCTGTTTGCCGAACTTGTCATCTTCTTTTTCTTTTAATATAAAAAGTTGAGAGCGAAACGTCGGACTTATTGTTACGTCGCCTTCTACTTTATATGGAAACCTTGAACTTTATTTCTCTCCCTCCCCCCCCCCCCCCCCCCCCCCCCTTTCCTTCCTCTTCCTTTCTCCTTCAATAAAAAGAAAGAAACAATATTATTCTACTGATCCGCTGAAATGCTCCATATTTCTTTACCTCAACTGAATTTATAAATTTTTTTGCGAAGCGTAAACAAAAAAGTGAAAATATTCCCGAGACATATCTTAAGTTTCTAGCGCAAATTTTAGAGAATTTCTAAGGAATTTCTATTTTTCCCCTAAAATAATTTAGATTTTATTTCATTGTTATAATACACCGTACAGTGTTTTGATCGGAGATGGCTAAAAAAAAAAATTTTAATCAAATTTAATACTCGGAAGAAACCAAAGCTGGATTTTCTAACTCAATTAATAAAAATAAAATTTTGAAACATTTACATTTTTGATTAATAAAATCAATATTAAAAAATTTACTAATTATAATTACCTATTTAAAAAAATTTTTTTGTGTGTTACAGGATAAATTGTTGACAAAGTTAGATGAACATGAACCAGAACTTGCTACGTGTCCAGAAGAAGAAGTAAGAATAATAATAATAATAAAAGTGTTTTAAATTTATAATGTAAACAAATCGCACCTTTACATGGAGTCCGTAAAAAAAACTTACCCAACTGAAATCCTTTTAATATTCGAAATATTTGAATGACACGTGGAAAAACTTTACTTTAAAGACTTTTTTTTAATATTTAATTGTTCTATTCTGTATTTAGAATATCCTCTTCGGGTCTCAACACACGCTGTTCTGTTCAGATTCTAGCTTCATCGAATTCGTCTCATACGATTGTATCATTCGTTGACTTGAGAAGACCTCGATCAAGCTAGAATCAACGCAATGTAACATAGTGAGGGTGTATATTGCTCGTGTTTAAGACCGGAAGAGGATATTTCGAACACAGAATAGAACAATTAAATGTTAATAAATCGATTAAAGTAAAGTTTTTCCATGTGTAATTTACATTATTAAAAGGATTTAATTACTAATTGAGTCGGGTACTGTTTTTTTTACTGACACCGTGTAGTTAGATACATTTACAAATATTAAATTAATATTCTTTATATTTTTGCGCTATTTATTTTTGTGCGATGTTTACTAATTATTGTTGTCTATTGTATAGTGTGTGGTGTGCATAAGTGCCAAAGCCTCTATGCAAACGTATCCATGTGGCCACAAAGTAGTTTGCCGAAAATGCTTCGTGAAAACCATTCAGATGGCCGTCTCGCAAAGGCTTCTTCCTCTTCGTTGCGTCATCTGTCGAGCAAAAATCCTGCGTTTGAAACAGACTAGCGGCAGCTTCTCTTCATCCGCCTCATCAGTGTACGCCGGAAGTGTGAGTAGCAGTAGCAGCACGTACTCGTTCCACAGCGGCGGCGGCAATAATAGCATCATCAACGGACGCTCCTTAACTCACAGCCAAAGTCATCCGTGTCATTTAACGAGTTATTCTTCCAATTGCTCTAATTCCGCGGCAGCAGCAGCAGCTTCAACCTCCTCCTCCGCCTCATCTTCAACGTCATCGTCAGCGACTTGTTACCAGCCTCAGCGATCACCAATCAGATCGAGCAGCTCGACAGGAAGCTTAGCTCGTTGCAGCAATAATTTAATGATGGTTCATAGCAACACTTATCCCCGACCCGTTCATCGTTCCAAATCTCCTCACTCTCTGTTATTAGCGGATCCTCCGGTTTCATCCAAGCAGCATCTACCGGTAATTGAAAACTCAGCGGGCGGACCGGTTCGAGGACGAAGAAGTCCTTCGCCAATCAACGTGAACGCGGCGGCTCATGCCGATTTCAGCCTGGAAGTGAAAAGCGTTAAAGCCATTCATCATCATCATCCCCACCACCACAACCACCATGAGCCTAGCGAGCCTGCGTCTCTACCTCTACCATCGTATCTTTCGTCATCGTCGTCGACACGTAATTATCCGAGTCGAAACTCGAATTGTCATCAGGGAAGAACGGATGTTCTAAACTTATTGGGACCCACGTCATCGAGTCATTCACCACTCGCGGATTCCACGCCTAGTCCTCCTCCTCCTTCTTCTTCTTCTCATCACGAGAAGAATATTAATGATTTTTCAAAGTTTCCCAAAACCATTTATAGAACGGGACACATCGCCACCTCCTCTATGCCCACTTCGCCCGTCGACGACTTTTCCGTATCCAACCCCGACGTGGTTTATTATAAATCTTTAGGAAATATTAGCTCAAGCGGTGGTAATAATTATGGAGGCGGCGGCGGCGGAGGGAGTCGGGAGAGGTACGGAAAGGTGCGTTACGGGCACAGGTTGCCGTCGTTGCCCAGGGTTATGGTTAGAACTAGATGCTCGAGGTATCAGAGAAAAAACATCGAACTACTCGAACTTATTAAGGAACAGGAAAATTAAAAGAGCACTGAGTTTTGCATTTTTATTTGCCAAAAAAAAAAAAAGCAATTTAAACAACAGTACAGTATAAAATAATACTAATATAAATACAAATTTATTTTATTAATATCGTGATTCTAGAGTTTTTAGGTTGCTATAAGCATCGTACAGAATAAAAAACAATTACGTTTGTACATACACCTACAGTAAGAATAGAAAATATTAGGTAGGAATAGAATATTTATTGAAAGAAGAAGAATATCAAGAAGAATAATTATATATATTTTATCTGGAAATTAGCCTCCTTATTCTTTTACGAATTAAAACCTCATAATAAAAGATCGAATTTCAAAGAGCACTTTTTGAGTCCCCGCAGCTTCGTTTAATATTTTCAAGTTATTTTATTCACTATGCAACGACGCAGAGGTTTTGACTCCCCCCCCCCGTTTAATTATGTAGGAAGAAGTGTTTTAATTTATAGTTGTTGAGATTTAAATTTCAATGTCTTCCATCAACTATTATAGCGTTCTACAGAAGTAGTTGTATTATAGCTCCGATCACTCAATATTTCAAACGGTGTTTACCTTTAATCTACGAGAATATGGCTGCTTTTTTTTGAAGAAGAAGAAGAAGAAGAAGAGCTGTGTTTATCATTTTGTTTTTATTTTGGGGGTTTCTTCAAATTTAAATTTGAAAATGTTTACTAGTGATACATAGAAATTATGCAAAAGAAAAATGGGAAGTTTGACGGTGTTGAAAAGAGGAAAGATGCAACTATTTTATTATAGTAGTGCTTTCTGAATCACGTAGCCTCGACCACAAATGCATTGTATATTATTATTATTATTATTATAGATTCCAGAATTTAAGTCATTCCAATTTTAATTCTATTTTTGTAGAAAATAAGATTGAGCGAAAGTGAGTTTTTCAGTTGCTGTTAAAAAAGTTATTACAGGAGGACGAAGTATAGTTTGTTTATTTTATTTTGTAGCAGTAAATTCTCTCTTATCTATCTCTCTCTTACACAGTATTGACCTTACCAAAAAGTGCTTTTTAACTTTTGAAGCACCCGCTTAGATGAAAAGATATCATATTATAATATTTACCACTTAATAACTTAACTTAAAACTCTAAAGAAAAAAAAAGATAGTATTTTTTTGCCATATTTTTGCGCCGTCTTATCGCAACTTAAAAAAACAACTCGTGCTTCTCAAATATTATACTCCACTACTACGTATAATTACCAGAAAAAATAAAAATAATATAAAATTAGTATTTTAAATATAGAATTTTGTCGCTTTTTGCTTTTAAAATTTTAAATGATATATTTTTTAAGTATAAAGACGGAGAAATTTAAAAGAAAAAAAAATTTATTTAAAATTCGAATCAAAAAAATAAATAAAATAAAATATATTAATTCTATTAACTAAATTTGGTAAGGTAAAAAATTAGAATAGCTTTTTAACTTAGTTTTCTATACAAACGTTTGACTAATGTCGAAAATTAATTTATGATCATAATTGAATGTAAGCACGACGTACTATATATACATGGTGCCCGAAAAAAAAAGTACTCAAATAAATTAGTATTAAATCCTTTTAACAATATAAATATTTGAATGATACACGGGGAAAAGTTTACTTTAAGCACTTTTAACAATTAATTGTTCTATTCTTGTGTTCAAAAACACGGAAAAACGTATTATACTGACTGCCCCATTGATTGATTATTTGATTCCAGCTTGGGCGAGTTTGTCTCCGGCCTGTATCATACGTTGATGCACTTGTTCAATACAGCATTCTAGATTTAAATTAAGAAGATTTCAAAATGTGGGGTATGACGCAAGATGCTTCAAGTATAGTTCTTGAAGCCAACAAATGATACAATCAGATGGGACGAATTGAATCAAGCTGGAATCAATGCACTATAACATAGTGAGTGAGTATAATGCTCGTATTGAGACCGGAAGAGGATATTTTAAACACAGAATAGAACAATTAAATGCTAAAAAAAAGTAATTAAAGTAAAGTTTTTCCATGTCTCATTCAAATATTTAGATTATTAAAAGGATTTCGTACTAATTCAGTTGGGTGCGTTTTTTTTAGTTACACCTTGTACAATGTTTTTATCAACGGTTATTGTAATAATTGATCGAAGGTGAAATAAGGAATGATTAAAATAGCAAATTTGATTAGAAATATCATTATGCAAATTTAATTTTTTTTTTTTTTTAAAAATAACATTGTTTTTGCATTTTTTAAACGTTTGTTTGGAAAAGTAAGTTCTATAGTCCCACATAGAATGCACACACATACAGTTACTCTAAAATCTTTTCAACAATGGCTCGATTGTCCAAGCTAAAAAAATAAAAATGATTTTTGTAAGCGTTGAACGGTTAAAGACCCATATGAATTATTATAATACAATTGTCACATTCAATAAATGACTTTCAATAGTAGTTATACTTTTGTTTACATCTAATTTAATATAAACTGAGTCGTAAAATTCCCTTTAAATTATAAATTGTTTTGAATTAAGATATTTGTAAGTAATTTATTAAATGGGACAATTGAAACATGACGTAAAAACCCTTTGTCAATTGTGATTATACGAGTAAAAATATTATTATTATACAGTGAAAACGGTTCCTGCATGAATAATACAATAAAAAAACACGCTTCATTCACTTTTTATTTTGTGTAAGAAAAAAATAAGGGAAGGGAAACGTTTTATAATATATATATATATATAAACAACAACATAGTGAGCAATTATTTCAGGTAGAGTGTGTTGTGGCGTTATAATTATTGTTATTGATTGGGAATTTGTGATTTGATATAAATTAATTGTTTGGAGAAAACGTAGTCTTAGTAAATTTCTATAGGATTATAATATTAATTTCCTCGTTGAATTATCTCGGTAGACGTATACAGTTATTACGTATAAGACTTTTCATTTGTTACTCTGAATTATAATTACGAAGAACTATATAATAATCTGGTGTTTAGAATTATTTATGTTCCGATGATATGCATAAACATCGTGTTCTATATATATATATTTTATTATTAATAGACCCCCCCCCCCCACTCCCCGATGAGCTGTGTATAATATCATGTAATAATAATTCTTATATTGTAGTTGTCAGTGCCAAATAATGCCTTTCTTGTCAAGTTATGAGAAGGGAGGAGTTGAGAGTAGAAGGGCGAGCGATCTGTCATTGGGCAACTGTTTAGAAACGAACTTCCTGTTTACTATCCGCGTCTCTCTCTATATATATATTATAAAGAAAACAAAGTATATATTATATTTATGTCAATTAGGACGTTTACAAGACATAACGAAGATTTCAAATTCCCCCCATTGTCGTTAATTTTGAGTAAAAAAGGTTGTTTGGAATCTCGTTGAATTTTCTAAACTGTCGATTATAAGAACAAGTATTATAGAAAGTAGTAAGCCAGAAGTAGAATATAGATAAAAAGTTTGACGAAGAAGAATAATAATAATAAAAAAAAAAAGAGGATGTTTTTGTTTTGTTTTATTGTGAATGGTTATCGTGTGCCTCAATCCAAAAAAATTCTGCGCACATATTTTTTTTTAAATCGTGTGCAAATTACTATCAATAATTTATTGATTAAATTAACCTCGATCATGAGTATATGAGACACTTGGAACCAAAGTATAACGACTGAAACTTTTGAAAGTTTAAAACCAAAGTAACAGTTCTAAAACCTTGCTTTTTGTTAATCTCATTTATTTGTGTTGGTAATTTTGAGGGTCACTGGGTGCGTTGAATCTGAGCCGCTTATACTCATCTGGCTGCAGCTTTCGATCATCCGCTATTCCGCAGTCTCAAAATCTTCAGCAGCTCACATCTGTTAATAGTTATCGGATCTAAATTATTATTCAATTGGCGCGGAATTTTAAAAGTTCCAGAAGTTCAAAAGTCGTTGCATTGAGCTGCAACGTTGGGCTATTTAACTGCGGAAGTGGAGATGTGAAGGAGATGATGTGGAGGGTTGCCAGATGTGTAGTGGCAAAGATGAAATTAGAACAGAAACTAGTACAGTAAAACCTCGGCCATCTCGAAACAGAGGTTTTACTGTAGTAAAATTGCTTCGTGTGCAACCGAGATGATTGTTTACTTTTAAATATTATGAAAACGTTGTGTCATTAGAAGTCGATTAGTTTTCAATAGATACACTTCAATGTGTTTTTTGAGTTTCAAAATAAAAATAAGGAAAGGAGAAAACAAAATTTTTTGTGGTTTGGAAACTCAAAACTTGAGTTCAATTATTGGGGTACAAAAAGTTTATTTAATTGACTCAATAGAATTTCAGATCAATAGAAGTGCGTGTGGGAAGAAAAATAATTGAGCTGTATGGAAGAGTCGAATAGAAAAAAAAATGATTTTATTTATTTATTTGTTAATATAATTCTATAGATTTTTAAACAAGAACTATTATAATAAAATTATATAGAATTCATAAACCAAAAAAAAAAAATCATAACTGTATATTCATTTAAAAATTTATTTTAGAAAAAGAAAAATAAAATTATCAAAAGTGATTATAAATTATTAAGCTTTGCAAAAGAATTGTAAACGCGATCCTTTTGCTCAAAAAAAAAACCCCCTTCAACTTCAATTGATCTAATTAACTCAAAATATCGATAACTCTTATCGATGAATGTATAGTGATCGATAAAATTATCAATTAGCGTGATGCAAAACCAAAAAAAAAAAAAAAAAACTCGAAGCAATATAATATATTATAAATAAATATATAGATTTTTCCTCCCTGAAATCTTTTCTCGTTTCTCTCGTGTACATTTCTCGTACGATAACCCTCGTAGTAGTGTCATCGCAGTTCCAGTACACGACGAGTCTGTATTTTACAACAATGACAAAAAATGTGATTCAAACTTGTCGAATTATCTTTTTAAGTAAAAAAAAAAAGAATGTCGTTAGTTTTATATAAAAGCTATTGGTTTTTGTGACTTCCTGTTATCCTCATTCTATTCTTCTTTTGAAATTATTGATTTCTGTTTGTAAACACAAGTGTTTAGCATCTGAGCAAGCGGCTCTATTCTTTTTAATTTTAAAATATTTTTAACAAAATAAATTCCTTATTAATTGATTATTAAGCTATATGCACCTCTACCGTAGCACAAAAATTTTGTTTACGATTTTCATCATAATAATTGTTATTATTATTTTGTGTGCCGAGAGATGTAAAGAAAAGACTGTGGTTATTTTAAATTTTTTTTTGTTTTTACGAGATATAAAAAAAAAAAGGGAAAATCGGATGCATCATCAATATCGAATAAAAAAAAAATTTACGATTATCTTTTATAAAAATATATTCTTGCGTGTATAATAATAATAAAAAACAACCAATTGTACTTGTAAATAAGAAATAAATATTATCTAGATGACTAACAGTGGCTCACATTGTCTCGTTAAAAAATATGTATTTTTTAAATAAGGTTATTTAATTTTGGTTGAAATGGTGATTATTAAAAGTGGTTTTTTTTTTCTATTTTCAGTCAACCCGTAATACGGTTCCAGTACCACGTCATTGGTGTTTCAAGACAAAGTTGTTGTGTGGAAAACGAGATATCGAGAAACTTCCTTTCAATCTCCCCGATTTCATCAAAAAGACGGCGAGGATCATGGAGATGCGACAAGTTCTCCGAGATAAAGTACGCTTTTTAATTAAAGCTTTTAAAATTAAGACTTCGCTTTATTTTTTAATTCTTGTTTTAGGAAGACCAGAAGACCCTGAAAGCTAAGATGAGGGAGAAAGTGCGAGTGGGGAAAATCGAACGACGCTTTCTTTGGTGAGTTTTTCAGTTCTCTTAAAATAATAATTTTTAAGTTTCACTTTGCATTATTTTTTTTCTGAACTTATTGTCAAGCAGAAAATTTATTTCTCTATACTGTAACAAATTTGTTTAAGGAGTACGAAGTTTAAGCTGGGGGAATATAATTGTGAAGTTGTGATTGAGATTATGTTTTTGCCTCGATATTATGGTAAAGAAAAATTTGAGAATGAATTTTATTTTGATAAGCTTTTGTTAAGTAAAATTCTAAACATTATTTTTCCAACCATTCACGGCGACTCGCACTGCGAAGGCAAAGAATACGAGAACGTCGGTGTCTCATCTGGGCGGAGACGGCGGCGGAGGCGTGGCTCTGGATCCAAGCGAGCTGGACATGGACCAGGCTACTATGGCTTTTAGATATGTGCAGACGCTGAGGGAGCAGAGAATGGGTTTGGAGAAGGAGGATCTGTCTGACATGGTGGCCGAGCACAAGGCTAAACAGAAGAACAAAAAGGAAGAGAGCTACCAGCACCACGGTCCACTGGAAGCAATCAATTGCAGGCCGCCAGTCGCTCGGCTAAGAAATATTATAAAGATTTCAAGTTTAAAAATACTGTACCATGTTTGTTTTTTTTCATCTTCATTTCTAAATATAAATAAATACCATTTCATTTCTAGACTTGTCTTTGTTTCTCTTTTCGAAATACACTAAATGAATGTATTTATTTAATTATTATTGTAAAATATTAAGCTGAAATTCATTTAATTCGGTGGGGTTACATTATTAAACCTGAATGACGTCATAGATTACGGATGATCACGCATAATCTATGACGTCATTCAGCGTCGAACCGAACGGTACTGTAACAGTTTACGGCTTTTGATGACGTAATAGCGGGAACTTTTAGTTCACACCGTGCGTTTTGTTTATGATTTCGTATGAGCCAATTAGATGGCTCTAACTAATTCAATCACGTGATCGCCACCAACGAATGAGATTACAGTAAAGTACGTGACAAAACCGAGAGTGAAGAAGAAGACTACATGTACTGTGACTAAAAAATGGTGGGAAAAAGAAAATGTCGCCGAGCTTCTTGCTACTAATGGTAAGTTGAAATTTTG
>JAQGAZ010001407.1:0-30151 GCA_034692225.1 Polydesmus complanatus
TGCCCCCCCCCCCCCCCCCCCATCTCCAATAGAACAATTAAATGTTAAAAAAAAAAAGACCTTAAAGTATAGCTTTTCCATGTCTCCTTAAAATATTTAGATTACTGATTTAAAGGATTTTATAATAATTCAGTTGGAAAGTTCGTTTTTTTTTTGCGCACACCGTGTACAATTATTAATCAGTTCTATTAAATTGGTAATATCGTCTATGTTTTAGAAGTTAATATTTTGAATATACACTGTACACTGTATTTAGTACTGCAGATACATTTTTATCTTTGCGTAATTATTTTAAATTGAGCGCAGCTTCCACCGGGCCTTTTAATTTATTTTGTAATGGGAATTCCATGTTTAAAAATAGAAAGTGCGCGCGTTTATAATAGTGAAGTTGTTTGTCTTTTAAGGAATGCGAGGCGAACTTGAAAAGATGAAGACAAAAATTATTGTCCGTGTCAGTTGAGTCTAAAATTACCGAATAAGCGAGATTAAATTTCACTTAAAAAAGCTTTTCACCAATAATTTTAATATGTAACGGAATAACCTTGACGATTATTGTTTATGAAACCAATCGCTACTTTCAAAATCTTAAAAACTTTTTAATTGTTATTATAATGAAGAATTAATTTTTAAAAAATCTTAAAAATTTTCGATTGTATTTTAATATATATTTTTTTTAAAAAAATTTTATTATCGGAGCTATTGATTTTCAATCAGTTTTTAATTAATATACTACAGAATGTACTTCCTGACTTGAATTGATTTTCTTTAGGTCATTATTTTTAAATTTTATTTTTTTAAAAAGAAACCTTCGATCTTATTAGTTCTAAATTTTAGGTTGAGTTGGTTAAAAAAAAAAGTTGTAAATTTAGAGTTAAAATTTAATCTCGTTTTGTAAAAACCTCTTTCGTCGCCAACCAGATTAAAACCAGATTAAGAAGCTCAATTTAGATTAAGAAATTGGGCTGGCAAAACAATCATTAAGATTGACAAGTTGAAGGACAGCTATAAATTATTTTTAAGAGAGAGTGTAAGAGCACCTCTATGTCGGCCGTTGTATTGTCGTATTGGTGATGTCCGTTATCAATATTGCAGGAGGAGGAGGCTTGTTGTTGGTCGGACGCGGAATAATCGTTGGTATAATTATTATTAGATGAGTTTCCTTCAGCTGAGTTCAGTTGGAGCGAGTACTTGTGGGCGGGGTTCTTGATCATGCACACCATAGCGAAACCCATGTTCAGGCGAAGGATGTAGGTGAGCAGACAGGCGAATAACATCATGATGGTCACTGTCATCCTGGCTGATGGAAACAGCCCTAAGCAAAACAAATAAACATAAACAATTAGAATAAAAAAATCTTAAAATCATTTTATGAATTAAATTTGAAAGCCAGAAGCCGATTTCTTCTGATTTTTTTAAAAAATATATTTTTGTTTTCAATTTTAAGCTAAATTATTGGTTCTGACAACTTATTTTTCTCGTATTAACTCAGGTGAATGAATGAAATTTGCAACAACAACAACAAAAATAATTTAAATTTATTACTAGAAGATTTAATCTCGAGCTATTTTTAGCTAATTGAAGGTTAAGACAGTCTGTAAATAATTAATTAGATAAATTTTAATGAGGTGTTATGTTAGGATTAAGTCATAGAAACGCCCGTATACTTTTTATCATAAATCTAATCTCGTCCCGTACAAAAATAGAATGTCGCTCTCGTCATACAAATCACCTACATTAACTGCCGAATTATTTAAAGAATTGAGTTAAAATTTAGTTTTAGAGATTTTAAAACGTCGATTGACCAACTTCTCGGTTATTCTTTCAACATTTGAATATTATTTTTAACCCTGAAACTTTGATAAGAAAGAAAGAAAACAACAAAACACTTATAGTTAAAATGAAAAACAAAAAGGAAAGTGGAATAATTAAAAATTTGTCTTAAAAATACAGCAAAATGTACTGCGCAGATAATTTAAATTTAAGCGAATTTCAGCTTTGCATAATAAAATTGTTGTTGTTGCATAGAAAAGTGATTCAAGTTAGAATTTTATTAGGTAACCGTGTTGATGTTAGTTTTCTTAAATCAAATTTAACATTCAAAATACAATTACAGTATTATTATTATTATTTCCTTACATTGTGAATTTTAAAAACAACTTCGGTTTTTGAAAGCGAAATTTTGAAATTGGATTCTGTTTTGATTTTTTACAAATTTCAGAACAGGAAAAAAATAATCAACTTTTCATTGAGACCTATTCTAAATTATCTTGAACTTGAAATTAATGAAAAGTGTGAACCAAACAATTATTTCATAAATATTGAATTCTGAATTTTAAAATTCGACTCTTTCATTACTTTTTATCATTGTTTTTTTTTTTTTTTTTTGAAGTATATTTTAAGGATTTTACACATTTGATTATCTTAATTTTATAAAATGTCTTAATGTTATAATATCAGTGGTCCAAAACAGCTATTCTTTAACTATAAAGCTCTAAATTTGAAAATATTTTTTAAAACATTATTTTCAATAACAATAATTATTAATAACCGGTATTCTAAAATTTTAATCAATGAAAAAGGCGGATTTCTTTCGACTCGCGCTTCTATTCATGTCACAAACAGCTGATCGCCCAAAATTACATTAAATTATAATCAAACTCAGAAAAGAAAACAAAAAATTTACATTGCGAAACTATTATATCAGGTAATTAATTTAATAATTTATTTATCTTTACTCAAATGCAGCCAAACAAATTCTCAAAACAATAATTATTTTGAAACCGAAATTTTTGAAATCTTGAAAATGTTTTCATAATAAAAACATTATAAAAATAATAATTTCCCAAACTTCTGATTATTAATTTAAATTAAAAAAAAATATATACTGTATATTGATTTTCGACGTTTAATCAAGGTATTAAAAAAATAGTTTTGGTCGAACTCTACCGGTAACTGAACTTGTCATAAACAGCTGATACGAAAATTACATTTTTTTAAAATAAATAAAATAGAGCGCAGAAACGCGATTCCATCTAAAAATAGTAAATCATCATCAAACCTTTTCATTCACATAATATAATCAGGGGGAGATTGAGACACACGAAAGTGGTCTATTATTTATCTTCAATTTCCTAACCTAAATTAGCACTGAGATAAAAAAAAAAAAAATCAATCGATTCCGTTCCGGCGGAGGATCCGTCGCCCACTACTGTACATTCCGTTCCGTCGGTTCGCTCGTTCAATCTGCGTGACGCAATAACCCTCTCATAATACAACGTAATTATCGTAACATTAATTATTTATACGTACACAAATATTTTTATATTTTTTAAAATATTACTCGCTAATTAAATTTAATTTTAAATGAATTTTTCTTACTGTAGGCTGCCCCTTGATCGGCTAATTGGTTGTGGCCGGCAGGATTCGTCACCAACGCGGCGGAGTTTTTTTCATCATCGGACGTCATTTTCTTCTCTCGTGTGTTTATCTCGTCGGTAAAAGATGTGAATGAGAATAATAAGTTATTTTCAATGGCTTGTAAATATAATATAGTAATCACAACATTAATTCTCTTTCATTTGGATGTTTCGATAACACCTAATAATTGAATTAAATTCAATCAACAACCTCATTTACTCCGCGGAAAGCGCGCTCATCCGTTTAATTTCTATCAACGGCTTTAATCTCCGCACTATTAATAAGCGGTGAATTACTTTTCTCGATGTGTGTCTACGAACGCGTGTTTGCCAAGTTTATTTATAAACTTTTTTTCTTATCTTAATCGATTGGCGGTAATCAAATTAAAAAAGTTGATGTATCGGTAATTGGAAGATCACAACTGTCAAGGGGAAAGATGCTCGTCGTTCGCGGATGATGAATACGCAGTACCTGTACGAAGAGAGCGCTCAGTGATAAGCGTATATCCGCTGTGTGATAAAGTAATAATCCTCTACGTGATTTTAGGTAGCGAGCGCTCACTTTCTCTTCCCAGATGCTTCGAATCTACGATCTGGTTTGTAGGGTGAAGGGTTGACGGACAAAGCGTTCACCGACAAACGGTTTACGCTACATTTTTGGGTACCGGTAAGTATTGAATTTTTTGTCGTGAACGCTTCTGAGGTCAACCCTATCCTCTCTCATCGTTCTTCGAAGATGACAAGAGATTGTGACGTAATATTGCGCGAAGATAAAACTTTTAAATTTGGGTTAAAAAAAAAAATTTTTTTTAGATTTTTTTTTTTTTGTAAGGTTTTATTTTTCTTAATTAAGATCTGGCCATAAACCTCGACCCAGACCCTCGATAGAGCTAAACGTGTGCCAAAAAGTATCTAGCTGCATGGCTCGGGTCATTTATTTTTAACCTAAACGTTGGCGTAATCGAGATTACATACGCCGTCGTATTATTTTCATTTAACTATTTAAATCTATTTTTTTTTTCAGATAAAATTCTAAACTTTCAGTTTTGTTTTCTTGAAAATTTTAATATTTTGATTTGTTTTTGACTGCGGTTGCTAGGCGACGAATGGCTAGCTGGGATACACTTTTTCTATATAAAAAAAAATACACGCCTTTGATTGTAATAATTATTGTTAAAAAAGGGAATGAAATGGAGGTTTTTTTTATTTAAGTTTTCCTCCCACGAAAAAACTAACAAATCCTCACACGCCCCTTTTCTTTCTCTTTTTTTTAAAAAAGATTTTTAATTCGAATTAATACGAATGCATATTAGCGGTAGAGAGCATGCGCTTGGTATCGCGATATAATCGAACATCGCTTTACTTTACGAAGATTCTTAATGGTACGAATTTCGATAGTATCATTTAACGGTGCGCACCTCTCGCTTGCTGGTGAAATTCTAGTACTCATCAAGATGGCGCTGTTCCAAGTTGAGTAGTGAAAGTGAAGATCTTCGCATACTTTTTATGCGAATTTTTCCTAAACCATTTTTTGTGATTTTCGAATTTACACGAATATTATATATATATCCATAAATCTGTGATTAATTAGTTGTTAGGGATTTTATGATGGATTTTGAGAGTCCGGATATCGAGAAAGATTTTCCTGGTTTGTACGCATCCGATCCTTTACGTCAAAATCTAGAAGGTAATGGTAAAAAACGCGGAAAATTCCTAAATGTTTTATGATTTTTATTGGTGACGAGAGATAATTATTATTTTCGAGTTGCTAATGTATTGAATTTGCTCCGCAGACTCGGACGAAAATCACGGAAAATCCTCGAAAAAAGAACTGTTGATCGGGAAACGTAAAGATAAAAAGGAATCGAAGAAAGAAAAGGGATATGTCGCCTTCGAAGAAGAAAGCTCCGGGGAAGAATTAGTAGAAACGGATCAAAAGTAAGTTGAGACAATTATATTAAATGTCATAAAAATGATAAATGACATTTATTAAATACATAAACACACGCCCGCCATTTCTATGAGAATGTAGCGCAATCTAACGAAGATTTCTTGCTTTTATATTGGCGGCCGGTTTTTAAAAAACAAGAAATTTAACTTGACCATATAATTTTTTTTTTGTTAGAAGTCCGTCGAAGCTACGCAAAGGAAAATCCGCTTTTAAATTTTCCAAGAAAGACAAGTCTAAGGATAAAAATAAAGAAAGTAAAAAAGAAGAGAAGAAAGACGAAAAAGAAAAGGATAAAAAGAAGGAGAAATCGAAGCAGAAGACTGAGAAAAGTAAAGATAGGAAAAAGTCGAAACATTCGGAAGAAGATGTGGAAAAAGGTTATTATTATAATTCATCGACATTTTCGAAAAAAATTTTTAGTTTTTCCGGGAGTTTTATTCTAATATTTTAGGTGATCATATCATTTTCGGGGTTCCTTTACATATTGCCGTTGAACGAAGCAGATGTCACGACGGCCTCGAGTTGCCAGCTGTTGTGAGGGAGTGCATCGATTATATTGAAGATCACGGTTGTTAAATATTTTTATTGGAAATAAATTTTCGAATTATATGTATAGAATTAGTTTTATAATTTTGTATTGTTTATGTTTTTTTATTAAGGATTGTCGTGCGAAGGCATTTATCGTTTATCCGGTGTGAAATCAAAAGTGCAAAAACTTCGGCAACAGATTGATCAAGGTGCTGGAGTTTGTCTGTACGAAAACGAACCTCATATTGTGGCAAGTTTGCTTAAACTGTACTTAAGAGAACTTCCCGAACCTGTCCTTACTAATGAACTCATGCCAAAATTCGAAGAAGCTTCACGTAATTTTCTAATACTTTTAATATTATTTATGCACAGCTACTTTGCAGAACACCTTTTTTTTTCTTAAAAACTTATACTGCATTTTATTTTCAAAATGTTAAGTTTGAAAGTTTGATGGGGGAAAAAAGTGAAAATGAACGAAAACGTTTTAAATTTCGTCGAAATGTTTTAGAAAGATGATATTTACACTTAATAAGACTCGGAAGTAAACATAATATTATCTTAAATGTAATACCTGGCTCTGCTTAGTAGTTGTTGCGTATTAACGTTTTACATTTTAAAAATTTGATAAACGTAAAAATAAAAAATAAATTATTTTTGTAGTAATTAAAGAAGAAAGTAGACGGAAAGAGACGATGAAAAAATTAATCGACGACCTTCCTACTTGTAACCGTCTGTTGCTATCCTGGATTTTTGCCCACATGAGCCACATAATTCAATTGGTCGGATGAAAGTATTCTGTTTTTTTAAAAAAAACTTTTTTTTTACTAATGAAAATGTTTATTAAATGTTTATATTTATAGGAGAGTGTAAATAAAATGAACGTCCAAAATGTTTCGATTGTTTTAAGTCCGACGATGCAGATCAGTCACAGAGTTCTCAACGTTTTGTTCATGTACTGCTCATATTTATTTAAAGATGTTGTTCTTAAAAGGTACGAACGATTTTTTTTTTTCATCATTTTCATTATTAGCGCATAATTTCATGGTGCATCGCGCAACATTAATATAATTCATGCATGTTTTTGAAATATAGTAGAACGAATAATGTTTATTTTTGTATCTTTACAAAAATTTTGTATTTATAGTAATATTGACAAATATAGACCCAAATAGTTTGTAATATCTAATTTTGTCTTCTAAATAGGTATGTTCCTCCTATAAAGCCGGAAAATTCGAGAACGTCGTTAGAGTTACCGGACAGCCCTACAACAATTCAAGAAGAAATTCTCAAACAGGAATCTCTATTGAATCAGCTTCACTCGAAAGTGTTTTCGGGTCAAACGGACCGAGACACCGAAGAGCAATTATGGGAAGTGCAGCGCATAGTCACCCAACTAAAAAGAAAGGTACATGCTAAAAAAAAAAAATTAATATTGAAATTTGATTTTTTTTATTAAAACTTTTTTTATTTCTCAAAAAAGTTGCGGTTTTCGAAACGTTTACAAACAGTGGAAACCGATGGAAAGTTGAACGTGGTAACTGAAGATGTGGCTATCGATACGAGAATTCAGACAGCTCCACAAAACAACGAACCGGTGCAAGTTGACACCGCTCATAAATGTACGGTGTTTGTGCATTGGCCATCTGTTGAATCGAAAGTAAGCATATCTTAATAGAAATAGCACCAAATCCGATGTATTTAATTTGCTTGGTTTTTTTTTCTTATTTTTTTGTTTACTGATAATGTGAAGTTAGTTATATTTACTTGTGAAATATTTTTTTAAGGAAGAAGATAAATCCGAATCTAAAGAGGTGACAACTGTGAAGACGGAAGAAATTGAAAACAATATCAAGGCCGAAATTGAAAATAACATCAAGGCCGAAATTGAAAAGCCAGTAGAAGTACGTGTTAAAATATACAGTTTTTAAAATTTAGCGTTGTCTCTTAAGTACATTACACAAATAATTATAGATCGTCACAGCGACGGTTGAAAATGTGAAAGAAAAAGAAGAAGAAAAAATCGAAAAAGAAGAAGAAGAAGAAGCGGTAGAAACGAAAGAAGAGGTGGAAATAGTGGAAGAAGATCCCGAAATCCGGCAGTTACTTTTAGAAGAGCAAGTTTTATTGGCGGAGCACGAAGAATTGCAGCAACTTAGCAACGAGCTAAGACAGAAAATAGAAAACGAGCGCATCGAAGTCGAAAGACTAAAAGCGAAATTAGGAGATATTAAAATTTACAAATATAAAAACTTATCATACGACAGTGCCACAAACAGTTCCGACGAAGAAATCTCAGACAGCGTAAGCTTATTATTATTAGGAGATTTAGTTTTAGTGAAGGACATTGAATCTTAATTTTTTTTTTTATTGTTAGGATGATGATGATAATGAAGAGGAAAACGAAGACAATCTCTTGCAAACTTTGGAACGACTCAATAGGGAAAATGGCCGATTAGAAGTGAGTTCGAAACTTGTAAATAAAGCAAGAAAAGTATTTGGTTTTACATGCAAACAAAATTAATGTTAAAATGAAGTAAATTTGTTTGAAGTAAATGTTCAGTTAATTTAAAATAAATTTGGGTTTTTAGGAGGAAAATCGTGACTTAACGGATAAAATTCAAGACGAGAGAAAAGCTTGTTTGGATGTGAAAGTGCAGATTAAATTAGCGCAGTTAAAGCAGAAGGCAACTGGAAGATGAGAAAAGGTATGTTCGAAGAAGTCTACGTTCTATAAAGAATTATTATTATGGTAAAACTCTTTTCGTTGTTTAAAAATGCGCTATATTTTTTTGAAATTTGTGGTCAACTCTGCTTAAACATAATCATTCTGCCATTAATAAAATTATACATTTACTGTTGACTATTTTCAAATATTTGTTTAATTTTATTACAATCAAACAATTTGCGCTTGGGATAAGATCAAAAATTAAATTACAAATTATAATTAATTTGAGCAAGTATTTCTGGCAATTTACTAAGACAAAATATGCAAAAAAGGAAAGTTGATCTCGTCAACTGCAATAACATTGTATCTGTCGTTGCTGAAATCTTCGAAAATAATAACTTTGCTTACGATTTATGTCGATTAAAAATTAGGCAAATTACTTGATTTTGAGCGGATGAAATTCGTTAATAATTTCACGTTTGAGCAGATTTAAATTTGAGATTTTTGACTTATCACTCACTCGTTGCGTTTTCATCAGAGACTCAAATAAATGAGTTTGACGCGAGAAGTTGAAATGGGAGCGTGAAATAGGTGGTCGTTTTAATATATTTCGTTTTTAACCTCAACATTGAATTGCGTCACGTTAAGATGACATAGCGGATGAGCATTATTATTTTTCGTTATATGAACATGTAACACGGTTAACTGCACCAAACAATTGAAAACAGAAAGTGGATTAGAATTTTGCATACAATACAAAATAATAATCTCTTCGCTGTTGTTATTTTGGATGACACGTATGATGACATCACGAAGATTGTCCCCAAAAAAATTTTTTCCAAGAATTTTATACGTAGCTCAACGTACGAGAAGGCTACGTAATAATTATGTAATTATCGGTAATTTATTATCCATCCAGAATTCGACGAAATAATTGTAAAAATTACAATGTGTAAAACGACATAAAAAATCAGACATTATTAGTTTCTTTTAAGCTTTGCTAATAGAAAATTTCGTGATTTTAATGATATTAAAGGATTTATTGATCTAGATTTAGCTACTTAATTTTGATAGCATCGACATAGATTAGTCGGGTGCAGAAGTTTAATAAGCTGAAATCAGTAAAAAAACGAGGATTACATAAATCTTGTAGATTAATAAATTGCACCTAAAATATAAACATTTTTTTTTTTTTTAAATTTTTTAAAAAGAAAAATACTTACGGAATAATTTTTTTCGAGTAAATTTTTGAAAGAGCTGCTCATTTCTAAAAACTTTCTCTCGGAATAATTATGATGATTGTGTGGAGATCGAAAGTTGACCAACAAAAATGTAATCTATTATTCATTAAATTCTCAACTTTCTTTTGGCCCATATATTTTTTTCTTACCCAATTTTATTCTTTTATACCGTTTCATTCTTTTAGCAAGTAGAATTAAATTTAAAATTAAAATCGAGCTTTGCAGTTCGAAAGCAGTATAAAAGCCTCATCGTGATTGTAGTTGGACATCAGTTGTTGACCAGCTCTCAACAACAACACAACTTCTCTTCTTTCTAAAAACAATTTTATTTTTAGAAAGTAAAAAAAAAAATTATTTAAGATGGAAACTTCTATTTATTTGACGGTTTTTATGGCTATCATCGGCTCAGCTTTAACTCAGGTAAAAAAAAAAAAATTTCTTCCAAATTTCAAACTTTTTTTTTTATAAAAAAATTTGAATTAGGTAACTAAAATAATTTTTCTGTTTTTTTTTTTTTAATTTTATTTACATAGCAATATATGGTGAGTCAAGATGGCATGGTAGCTATGGTTACCGACAGCGCCGGCTCTCCCATCTACGCTCAGATGGCGCCCGTAGCCCCGGCTGTTGAGGAACCGGTCCTGGTGTCTATGGTCAACGGCGGAAGCGACCAATTGGTAGCCACCGACGCCGGAACCGTCGCGGTAGATCCTCGCTTCCGCTTGGCTTTCCGTTCCAATGGAAACGGCGGAAGTTACCTCACCATGGAACCCGCCCCGGAACCAGCTCCGCTCGTCGCCACCTACGCTCCCGCCCCTACTCCAGCCCCCATCGTCTCCATCTACGCCCCAGCGTCCTACTCCAACGGCGGCGGCGTTCAATTGGCTCCGGCTCGCTTCCTACCTACCGAATTAGCCGAAGGAGTGTCCATCCCGCAGATCCCAGGTGTGGCCGGCGTCGACTACCCCATCTTCAGCCAAGCGCTCACCTCTTCGTTCCATTGCGACGACCAACTGGCCGCCGGATACTACGCCGACGTCGAAGCCAAATGCCAAGTGTTCCACATTTGCGAGAAGGAGGTGGAAAAGTTCGCCTTTTTATGCCCCAACGGAACCATGTTCAACGAGAAGCACTCGGTGTGCGACTGGTGGTACAACGTCCGCTGCGAGAAACCCGCCGCACCCCTCACCAACAACAACTACGGATACCCCGCCACCACCACTTCCGCTCCTCCCGCTCCACTCGTCCAAAGCTATTACACTCCTCAAGTTCCTTCGGTCGCCACTGACGCCGCTGCTAGCGATGCCGAAACGCTCAACAGATTGAGACACCAACTTCGAGTCAACAGGCTGCGCAGCAACACTGGCGGTTACGCCCAAGCCGTGGAGGAAGAAGCCGCTGCCGCTCCCGCACCGGAAGTAGCCGCCATTGAAGAATCGAGCGGATATCAGAGCAACGGAGGTCGAAGAAACAGGTTGAGATCGAACGTGAGAGTGAGATTCAACAGCGGTTTCAGAAACGAAGGAGCTTCCGGTTACCAACAGACGGTCGAAGCAGCAGCAGCACCAGCCGCCATTGAAGAACCGGTGGAGGAAGTTGCTCCAATAGAGGAAGTGGCTCCGGTCGAACAACACGGGTATCAAAGTCCAGCGAGCAACGGAGGAGGACGAAAACACAACAATCGATTCCGATCCAACGTGAGATTCAACAGCGGCTTTAGAAACGAAGGCGCTTCCGGTTACCAACAGTCGGTGGAAGTAGCTCCAGCCGTTGAAGAACCATTACCGGAAGTCGCTCTCACCGTAGAGCAGCACGGTTATCAAAGTCCAGCCAGTAGTAACGGAGGACGAAAGAACATCAACAACAGGTTACGATCGAACGTAAGATTCAACAGCGGCTTTAGGAACGAAGGAGCTTCCGGTTACCAACAATCGGTGGAAGTAGCCCCAGCCGTTGAAGAACCATTACCGGAAGTCGCTCCAGTAGAGGAAGTGGCTCCCGTAGAACAACACGGATACCAGAGTCAATCGAGCAACGGAGGAGGACGAAAACACAACAATCGATTCCGATCCAACGTGAGATTTAACAAAGGTTTTAGAAACGAAGCAGCGGGGTCCTCGGGCTACCAACAGGCAACGGAAGCGGCGCTCCCAGCCGAAGTCGTTTCAACCGGATATCAACAAGCGAATGGAAACGGCGGACGAAGGTTGAGAACGAAAGTTCGATTCAACGGATTCCGAAACGAAGGCGGAGGATATCAGCAACAACCAGAGCCAGTTCCGGAAGTTGCCCCTGAAGCTGCCGTTGAAGAAGCGGTCGAACCGGAAGTCGTTCCTCCAGTAGCTCCTTCGGCTTATGGCAACGGTGGACGCCGAATCGTCAATCGATTGCGACAAATGATCGGTTCAGGTTTTCGATTCAACGGTTTAAGAAACGGCGGTTATGGCGCTCAACCAGACACACCCGCAGTAGTAGAAGAACCGGAAGTAGTATCGGAAGTGGCTCCCGAAGTTGTTGCACCCGAAACCTCGTCTTACGCGGCTCAAAACGGAGGACGCAAATTCCGCACCAACGGCTTCCGACAGGTTTTCCGAGTGAACGGAAATAGCTACGGACTTCCCGCTCCTCCAGCGGTGGAAGAACCTCAACCGGAAGTAGTACCCGATGTGGTTTCCGAAGTGGAAGCTCCGGCTCCATCCGCCTACGCGCAACCCGAAGGTTTGTTCCGAGCCAACCAGTTCCGTTTTAGTAAAGGACATTACGAAGCGGCGGCGGTGGCTTCTCCAGCGGCCCCGAGCGACGAGACAGTGGTGGCCGTGGTGAACGGAAACGGAGACACCGTGGCCAACGGAAACGACGAAGCCGTGAACAGCCAAGACGCCACGGTGGTGGTGTTGGACGAGGGAGGAAGGACCGCCGCCACCATCAAGGGAAAGGGCGCTTTCAGGGTCAACCACAAGGGCCAAGTGAGACTGACTCATCGAGCTCGGTCCATGTTGCGTAATATGATGCGGCCTCAACGGGTTTTCCGTCGCAACGGAAGCGCCAGAAGGAACGTCAACGCTTTCATCGCTTCCTCGCGCAATTTCAACGGCAGAAACGTGCGATTCTTTCGTCAATTTTAATGGGCGATTTTCATAATTTAATATTATTTATTTATTTATTTAATAAAAAATTAATTTATAATAATTATTTAAATGTAATTTAGAAAATTTGACAGTAATTTAAATATGAAAATGAAACAACCATTAATATTATTGAAAATAAAAAAGCATTAATATTTTAATTTTCACTCGTATTATTATTATTAAAATAGAAATAATGCTCCTTCCAGTTGGGATTTCATATTACGAGCCCAAGATGTACGGTAATGCTCCCTCCATTCGAGGGATTTATTTTCGTTCAAAGTGCACACGGCGCAAGGTTAACGCGCAGGTGCTGCAGTCACCGGCGTAAAGAAGCAGTCGGCGCACGAATTCCTGACAGGTGAGTAGGTGTGGCAGGTCTCTCGCTCCTCCGTTCCATCGTCTGCTCCCGCCGCGCCTCTACGAAACTTTTTACCGAGAAAACTCTTATCTATTCCGCTTAAATAATATTATCCGAGGATTAAGAAATTAATCCTCTCAATTTCATCGTCGTTTTTAATTCATTTCTCGCGGCTTCGTGTTTCTCAGAAGACTGTGCTGTAAAACCAACGCGGGTGTAATAGAAGACGTTCCAAAGTGCCAAAAGAAAAAGTTATGAGTCTTCCAAAAACAACCTGTTGATCAAGCGACACAACTTTTTTCTTCATGAATTAAATTCATCATGAAAAAGTTTAAAAATTGGAGGTTTTACATCGTCCTCGCACTTTTAAGTAAGACAAAACTTGTAATTGACAAAAATTCTTAATTAATTTATAAAATATTAATGTTAACTTTTTTTTCACGCTTAATTCTTATGTGGATCCCGCGGGGTAAATATACAGCATGTTATTAATCATCTAATTGTATCAAATTATTAATTTTTGGTTTTTCTATAATTTTATATTGTATTAATAATGATAATAGAATTGTCATCTGAAGATCCGGTGTTATTAACGATAAGGTTGGGTTTTTTTTTAAAAAAAAAATAAGGCAATCCTGTATTATTATGTGAGGAAGGGAGATAAGATAATTATTTTGAGAGCATATAGCGAAGGTATCTGTTTTGTTACATTATTGCATAAAACGTTATGTAAAGAATAATATTTTTTGGTTTTTTCCCCCCTCAGCTGAATTTTATAGAATTATTATTATAAAAATAACAGCTATGCTATTTACATCCAATACAAATTTCTACATAAAATTGTCATTTGAAATGAGAGGCGAAATTTTTCAGGCTGATTCACCTTCTTCTCTCGGCTTTCAAAAAAAAAAAAAAAAAAACAGGAGGATGACATCATCTACCAATTATTATCCGAACAATTGAAAATACTGTACCGTACGAAGAATTTATTTTTATTTTAATGTACGGTCAGACAGAAGAAAAAAAAGGAATCAAATGTATAGGCTACAGGGTGTACGAAAAAAAAAAACCGAATCCAACTGCATTACAGTAGTATTATACATACCAAATACATTCCATGTATTTGAATGACACATGGAAAAACTTTATTTTAAAGACTTTTTTTTACATTGAATTGTTCTATTTTGTGTTTTGAAAGTTCACTTTCGGTCTAAACACGAGTATTATACTCACTCACTATGCCCCTCCTCCCCTCGTTCTTTTATCTTGTAAACTTTTTCTCGCATCACACCCCATATTTTATAGTCTAATTAATTTAAATCTTGTGAAGTATTAAGGTTCTAATCAATGCAATTTAATTCAAATAGTGAGTGGGTAGGCTACGGTATAATAAACACAGAATAAAATAATTCAATGCTAAAAAAAAAAAAAAAAGGTGTTTAAAGTAAAGTTTTTTCATGTGCCATTCAAATATTTAGATTAATTTAATACGAATTCAGCTGAGTTCGTTTTTTTTTTTTTTTGACGAACACCGTGTACAGTATGATTGTATTTATTAACTGACAATATATTATTTTGTTTTTAAATTCCGACTTCCTTCGACGTTTACACTAAAGAAATAAACAGTTACGTATTTATCTGAGGTGAAGAAATCGTATATTACGTCATTTTTATTTTTAATGTAGGGTAAATATTGAAGACATTTTTTTTTTGGAGATGAGGCATTAAGACGAATTATTTACTTTCTTTTTTTTTTTTTAATTAAATGTTCGGTACCGTGTATCATTTTTTTATTAACTGACAATAATTTTTTTTCTTCTTGTTTTTAAATTCCGACTTCCTTCGCGATTATTTTGCTCGATGTTTACACGAGTAAAAGAAACGCACGGGGTATGAACGTGATGAAGAAAGAGCGAAGAAACGTTCATACCGGAATTAAATGTTTGCCACCGACTCAAAATGACATTTAGTAATATTATTTACTCAGAAAAAAAAAAAAAGGTTATGCGTGTCAATTTCCGTTCTCTATAAATTTACGTAAAATATTTAGGGAAACTTTTTTTTTTTTTTGTTGTTGTTGATCTTATCAGAAAGGGTAAGTGACACGTTCTCAAATTGACCTCAAATTTGACACTACAATATCGTGTAATTTGAAACATTACGAAAAGGAATTTTTTTAAAAAAAGGTTATAAGTCATTTTTAACTATTTCCTCATATTAACTTAAATAAAAAAGTTGCTTTTGTTTTTATTAGGACATGTATATTGTTTTATTTTTAAAAATCCTTTTCATCCTTTACATTTTAAATTTTTTACGTCACCAAATTTTGTTTAAAAACTTATTTTTTTAAATATTTTTAATTTTCGGAATGTTTTGTTTTTCTTTAACAGATGTGGTTTTCTCGGTGGATTCGAAGGAACCTCCTCGGATCCTGGCTGGCAATGTGGATCCGGCCTCTGGATCGATTAGTATAGACGTGGGGAGCATCCTCATCTTAAATTGCGAAGGAATAGAACCGGTGAAATGGAAACCTCACGGACGAAATGTAAATCTTTTTAATAATTAAAGAAACGGAAAAATGTCATAATTATATTTATTTTTTTTTAAATGTATTTTCAGAATATGTTAGCGCGAGCCACGGAAGTCGCGTCTACAAAGCCAAATTTTGAGAATAAATACGAATCGAAGTTGGAAATCAGTGAAACGGTGGATACTGACACCGGAAAATTTTCTTGTAATTACGAAAGTAACATGGAGTCGACCGATCCTGAAAATAGTGCGGAAATCTACGTTTTTGTTAACGGTAATAACGGTCATAAAAATTAAAATTCGGTTAAAAGTTTTTTTTATGTTTAAAAACTAATTGTTGATACATATGTTTTTATCAGATCCTAAAAAAGTGCTCCTTCCTGTTGCTCCTTTTACTTTCATTCCAGTTTTACAAGGCGTGGAATCCATCCTTCCTTGTTTACCCAACAACAAGAACGCTACCGTCACGCTATGGCAGGGAATGTTGGGCAATGTGCGTTATGAGATTCTGTTGTTATTTTGAAGTTTGTTGATTTATATAAGATCTGTCGTATTTTTTTATTTAGGGTAAAAACATTCCTACGGATGATTTTATTTTACGATACGATCCAACTCGTGGATTTATCGTCAATTGGGCTCCTGCCACTTTTTCCGGACAGTTTTATTGCTTGGGAAGTTTGGACGGTGTCAGCGATAATAGAACTTTAATTGTGCAATGGATGCGTAAGATTTAATTCATGAGGAAATTATTTTTGAAAAAGCTTTAAAAATGTAACATATTTTATTTTTAGCCAGCACCAATGTTGTTCCTGAGCCCACCATTCAATTTCTACCAAAGTTTGCCGTTTTAAACGAAGCCTTCATGTTGGATTGCATCGTTAGATCTCCAGCTGGAGTTCTCTTCTTTCTCGAATGGACCACTCCGATAAAGAAGAACGTAATTAAAAATTTTGTTTTACTATTTCTATTTCTTCTTCAAAGAAAAAATGTAATAACAGTTTGGAAATTATCGATTAAAAAATAGGATGGTCCCAGAGTCAAAATCGGGGAATTGTGGAGCTCTGAACGAAAACGCGATCAAGGTGGAAATTTTATCGAGACTAGGCGTAACATAACAATCAAATCAGTTCGTAACGAAGATATTGGCACTTATGTTTGCAAAGTTAATGATCATACGCAAAAATCTAATCAAAAGTCGGTCTACGTCGACGTGAAAGGTATTTTACATTCTATCGATGGCATTTAAGATGTCTTATTTATGCTTACCATTTCCTTGTTTTTGATATACATTAAAAAATAGATTTTGTTCATGATTTAAATAATCAAACTTTTTTTTGTTGCAGAGGAAGGAGAATCTTTTATTAAGTTTAGTATGGGTACCAGTGATAATCCTAACGAGGTGTTTGAACATCCAGTGGGAACAAGTTCGATCAAATTTGCCGTGGCAGTTGATTCATATCCATCCGATCCGAAACTTCAGTGGTATAAAGGCGATGTTTCTCTAATTAACTCCAGTAAGCATAAAATTATCCACTTGCCCAAAATGGAAATTTTGGAAATCTACAACATCGAACGTTCAGATACTGGATTCTACACTTTAGTCGGTACAGTGGGTAAAACCACCGAAGAATTTAAAATTACTGTTATGGTTATGGGTAAATATAAATTTGTTGTTGGTTTGAAATGACGTAAGTCACGAAATATGGTTTGTTTGTAGAAAAACCTGATGTGAGTATTAGACCTGATCCGCCGATGTATAAAATCGGCGATGAATTTAGGATCAAGTGTCACGTAGAAGGTTGTCCAGGTTCCAATATAACTTGGATGTGGAGTCCTTGTCTCAACCCCGACTGCGAACGCAGTTTTACCGTGCTAACCGAATCTTTAGATAACATGGAACTCGAGACTGAAGAACACGTACACGGAGAAATATCGGACGGCTGCCACGTTCAGAGCGTACTTACTGGAACTGTAACTAAGGCTGGTTATTATAAATGTTTTGCCAAAAATGAATTGGGATCCAATTCGTCAGAAGCTGCCATATTTATCAAAGGTTTAAAAAATTTTACCAACGATTTTGTCGTTCAATTTTAACATGTTTTAATTTGATTAGAATTCCAATCACCTTTTGGAATCACAGCCTCCGAATATAATCCATACGAAGGAAAGGAAATAACTTTAACTTGTTACGCTTCACGATACAAATACTCGAAAATATCATGGTTTTTTATTATACCATACGCGAATATTCGCAATGCCGTTACTAATACATCAAGTAATTTTACACATATTAAACGTTTATCCTATGTTTTAATATATTTAACCTACAAATGGTTTAAACTTTACCTACAGATACTGTGGTCAAACCGTCTGAGCTCGAATATTCTTTCGTCACGGATGTCACTATAAAAGCATCAGTAAAAGAAACTTCGGGGGATTATGTCTGCCAAGCTAAATTTCGAGATAGTAATAAATGGGAAGAAAAACGGTTAACAATTAAAGTTTATGGTAAAAATACTTAGAAAAGATTGCAATCAACAATGCAATTTTAGTTTAAAAAAAAATATATCTATTTAAATACATTTAGAGACACGTAAACCAATAATGGTGGAGACCAATCTTAATGACACCGAATATACCGTCTATAAAGAAGGACATTTTGAATTTATCTGTAAAACTGAAGGTGAGCCTCCGCCTACAGTTAACTGGTATCTTAACGGTACTTTAATTCAAGCTATAAATGACACTGCAGTTCAATTCTTAGATAACAAATCAAAGCTGGTATGTTTTTTTTTTTTTTTTTGAAAATTGAAAACTTATTTATTAACTTTTAAATACGACATTATGTAATTTGCAACATAATATAGTATATCGCCAGAACTTTACCGAGCGATTCTGGCCGATACAGTTGCGAAGCAGCTAACTCAGCTGGTCTGATCATTCGAAATGCCACTTTAAAAGTTTTGGGTAATCTCAGTAAATATTTGATGCTTTTTAAGAATATAATAATTATAATTCATTTTTATTGTTTTAGATGTGGAACTGACAGGTGGATTGTCTAAGGCTGGAGTTATTGGAATCGTAGTATTTATCATTATTGCAATTATATTAATTATTGTGGGAAGTATAATTCTCGGAAGAAGATTTTATTTCGAAAGAGTAATTAGTAACTTAAAAATAATTATTACATTAGCAGTAAGTTAATAAAATGTTTATTGTAGAAAGATAAGAATGATTGGGCGCAACTACAACATCAACTTTTTGATCAAGGAGAAGTTGGACATTATAATCCAGAACTTCCATTGGACGAACAAGTTGATACTTTACCGTATGATAGAAGTTGGGAGGTTCCGAAAGAAAGGCTTAGACTAGGTATACAAATTTTTAATTTTAGTAATTTGAAATATGATTACTGAATGACTTAATTTAATTTAAAAAAAAAACTTTAGGAAGAGTTTTAGGACAGGGAGCATTTGGTCGAGTTTTAAAAGGAGAAATTCATAATTTTGTGGAAGGTCAAGAATGGACAACTGTCGCAGTTAAAATGCTAAAAGGTTGTTTAAAAATTCATTTAATTTAAAAGTTTTTTTTTTTTTATAATTTATATTTTTGTTTATAGAACGAGCTGACAATGAACAGCGGAAAGCTTTGATGCAGGAATTGAAAATAATGATTCATATTGGCAGACACGTCAATGTTGTGAATTTAGTTGGAGCAGTCACAAAAAATCTTTGCAAAGGTAAAAAATAAAGTGTTTTTACTGGGGAATTTTATTAAATTTTTTTTTTTTTTTAAATAGGAGAGTTGCAAGTACTTGTTGAATATTGTAAATATGGCAACTTGAGGCATTATCTATTGAAACACCGAGATAATTTCATCGATCAAATAAATTTGAGCACTGGAGAGTTTGATAAAACCGTTCAAAGAACTGGAAACGTTTTCAGATTTTCAGAGTAAGTTTCAGTAATTTCCATTAATAAATTACAATGAAGTAACTGTTTTTTTTTTTTTGTTGCTCAGTATCTACAATAGTAACAGCGCTTCAAATTCAGTTCGGACCGAGATGACGATTGACAGCGGAGGAATAGACAACACCGCAGTTCGGTTATCTGGAATAACGTCTCCAACTATTAACACGGGGCGTCAACTAACTACTTACGATCTCATCTGTTATTCTTATCAAATTGCTGCGGGAATGATTTACTTAGGCTCAAAAAAAGTAAGTGCGAAATTTTAAATTTGATTTATAGCTACGTTCCAGCTAGGATAAAATTATTATTATTATTAATCGTATCGTTCATTATTTGTTATTTAGTTGGTCCATCGTGATTTAGCTCTTCGAAATATTTTATTAGCTGATGGAGACATTGTTAAAATTTGTGATTTTGGATTAGCTAAAGATGTCTATAGAAAGAATTACTACAGGAAACGTGGACAAGTAAATAAAAATCTTAACATAAGTTTTAAATTTTTATTTAAATTTGTTCTTTATAATATCAGGGACCACTTCCATACAAATGGATGGCAATTGAATCGATTAGAGATAAGGTATACACAACAGAAAGTGATGTGTAAGTTTTTCTAACAACATACTGTTATTAGATTTTTTTTTTAAAACGAGTTAAAATATATTTGGTTGATTTAAGATGGTCGTACGGAATTTTGTTATGGGAAATCTACACACTAGGTGCTAATCCATATCCGGGAATGGAAGTAGACGATGATTTTTATAATAAACTGAACAGCGGCTATCGAATGGAAAAACCTCAACCCGCTCCAAAAGCAATGTTTGTTTAATAACAATAATATTATTATAAAGCGTTTGATTTAAATTAAAAATTTTGTTTTTTAAATAGGTTTAGTCTTATGAGTCAGTGCTGGCAATATGAACCTCGATCGAGACCAACATTTGAAGAAATTAATAACGGATTATCTGCTGTTATGGATCCAGAAACTGTTCAAGTATGTTTGTTCTAAATCTTATAGAACGTATTTTACTTTGCAATACTGTAGTAGCATTTTTATTTTTAAATTAGTTTTGTGAATGTTTTAAACCGTTTTTTTTTTCTTTTTAATTAAATTAGAACTACGTTCAACTGAATCAAGATTACTTGCGTCGAGAAGTTCCTTTCGGTTACAACCTGGACTATCTGAGTCAATTATCTAACGATTTGGACGCTTACGTGGGTGTGGATCCGGATTCAGGCGCTCAAATGTACGTGAACGGCAACTCGCAATTGCCGGTGCAAATGAATTCGTCGACTGGGAATGTCAACTACGTGAACTTGCTGCATCCGCAAGACACCAACGGTTTGAACCACCAAAGAGCTTTAACTTACGGCGAACGAGGGAACGATCATCCAGAACTAGCGCCGATGATTACCAGCGGTCATTATCTTCTTCCTCCCGCACCCAAAAAACTAGCCAGAGCTTCCAACGAGCTGGATGAGAATGAGTCGTATTTAGATATGGGGAGCAAAATCGGAATCAATCAAGGAGGAGGAGGAGGAGGAGAAAGCGACGGAGAACAGTTAACGGTTCGAAGTGGTAATAAAAGGTCTTCACCGCCACCAAGGTACACTGAAGTCATCAATTCCGATAAATTTACTAATTGGTAGATTTTTTTTAGTATCTAACATTTCCATTTTTAATTTTTCATGAGTACATGTAGTCATAATTTTAATCTTTTTTTTTTTTTTTTCTCTTTTTAGGAATACGTGATTTGAAAACGCCGAGTCTTAATTTTTTTCTACTCTACAAAGATATTTAATGATAATTATTATTATATCCTACTGTACATATTTTTATTTTATATTTGTCAGGTTTTTTTTTTTTTTAAAAAAAAAGATATTTAATCTAATCATTTTCATCTCAAATTCCATTCCCCCGCAATTAATTTTTTTTTTTTACCAATTTCAATTATTATTTTTGCTCAATGAAGTTTTGCTATCCTACGTAGGTTAATCGATTTAGAGTTCAAAGTATTAATTTTGAGGCATTTTTTTTTTTAAATAAAGCTTCTTTTTTTTTTTATCAAGTACAGTAATTCATATTTTATTTTGGTGACGCGAGCACTACTAACCTACATATAAGTGTTTACGAGTAAACACTTGGGAACTGAAGTTTGTTCACTTACAGCTGTTCTGCAATACATTTCGGTTTTTCAAACTTTCTAAATACATGTACAAAAGATTATTTTTTTAAAATATAAAAAAGTGGCTTTGAAAACGCACTCGGTATACTTATAATAATAATAATTATTATATTATAGCTTAGTCGACAGATTTGATAGGTAACATTTTCTCTACGTTTTTTATTTTTATTTTATGATGATACTTTTATTTTGAAGTGTTTTTTTTTTATTAATATTGAAAATATACGGATATAACTTTTAGTCATTTATTTTTTATTAGTGAATGGATTCGGATACAGTATAAACTAGGAATTTAGTATAAATAGGAATCACTCTTGATTATTTTCGCAATTAAAATTAATCCGAAATGAAAGTAGCTTTAACGTTATTTATTCTCGTAGTAATTTTGTGCCTCATAGAGGCTGGTGCCCCACCTGACAATGACAAGGTAAAACCAACGTTAATAATTATTTCCCACTTTATATTTTCTTTTCTCTGCATCCATTTTCTATATCGTAAAACAAAAATTATGCCTTTATTTATTTTATTCCACCACCAATATATCTCATAATCTCATCAGCATAAAATAAAATTGCGATTTCAGCAAACAAGACATTTCGCGGTGCACTTCTGACAGTGCACCTCATCTTTTCATGAGCTTATCTAGGCTACATTTCTTTTCTTTTAGTGCATTTCTCTTAATACACTTTTTTTTGGGTCAACTGTCGATATTAATTTGATATTTTTCTTGGCGTTAGTACGAACTCATCGACGTGGAAGGCCCCCCGAAACGTCACGATGTCCCGGACGACGTCATCATCCGTCTCCCCTCCCACTCCATCGTCCGTTACCAAAAACCAGCCAACTTTAAAAAATCGGCTAAAATTCTATTCTGGACCCCTGCTTACAGCCACTTGGAGAGCTGGTTCTGGTGGTTCGGGGCGAAATGGATGAAGGAGACCTGTCCCCAGCTCGAATGCGAATTCTTAATCGACAAGAGTCGATTAAACGAGAGCGACGTAATCTTATTCATGGTCTACGGCGAAGCCTTAACTCTGGACCCGAAGCACGAAAACTTCACTCGTCAGTTCCCGCCCTACCGCTTTCCTAATCAACGATGGGTCTATTACACGTCGGAACCGCCCAACTTGCCCAGCCATGATCAGAGCGCTCTCAACGGACTCTTCAATTGGACCATGACCTACCGCCTGGACTCGGACATCGTGGCGCATTTCGGCAAAATCTTGCTCAACACTCTGCCCTCCGTCGAAGAGAAACGCGCTTCTTGGAGCAGAAATTACGCGGAAAACAAGACCAGACTGGCCGCTTGGTTCGTCAGCCATTGTGGCACTTGCGGACAACGAGAACTTTTCGTTAAAGAGTTACAGAAGTACGCTCAAATCGACGTTTACGGCGGGTGCGGTAACTATTCGTGCAATAAGTTTCAAGGAAGACAATGCTACGATATTTTGAGTCGAAAATATAAGTTCTATTTGTCGTTTGAGAATATCATTTCGAAGGACTACGTGACGGAAAAGTTATTCGACGTTTTGGCTTCCGACGTGGTACCGGTCGTGTTCGGCGGAGCGGACTATACCAAGTTCGCCCCCTTAGGCTCCTACATCAACGCCTTGGACTTTGAGTCTCCTCGAGCGTTGGCCGAGTACTTGCACTCGTTGGACGAGAACGACGACGAGTACAACAAGTTCTTCGATTGGAAGAGAGGGTATGCGTCTCCGGCGAAGGTGAGGAGACACGAGTTTTGGGCTTGCGATTTGTGTTTGAAAGCGATGAACCCGAAGATGCCACCGAAAGTCTACCACGATATGGAGGAATGGTGGAACGGGATGGCCGGGGCGAGAGGTTGGACGCCTAACAAAGAAGAATCAGAACAAACAAAATAACGCATTCATAAAAATGAAGACTGTAGTATTAAATTTTTAATGGTGTACATTATTATATTATATAATCGTAAAATTTTAAATCTATTGGAGACTTGAAAGATTAACTTTTAACATAATTAAAAATTATACATTAAACGTTACTTTTATCTATAATTAATTTATAATTATTATTAAGACATTTAAGGTTTTAGTTTAAATAAAAACTAGACGATAAAATCTTATTTTTAGCCACAAATTATTATTACAATCAAATTTACAAATTTTAATAAGAAAGGGAAACGTGCGATACCATTTCATTATAATTATTATTATGGAGGTTTCAAAGTGCACGAATGAATTAAATATCAATTTGGTGTAAACTTTAAACTTTGTTTTTATAAATTAAATTACAACTATACGTTCAATTGAACAAAGATTACTCGCGTCGAGAAGTCCCTTTCGGTCATAAAACGACTTGTACAACGTACAACTTGTACGACGCTTGTACAATCTTGAGTTGGCCAACGACATGGTCGGTTGGGGTGGATCCGGATTCAGCCGCTCAAATATATTATTTTTATCTCGAGGTTTTTCTTTAAAAAAAAATGAAATAAATTTAGTTCGATCGTTTTCATCCGCGCAATTAATTTTATTTTATCAAATTTCAAAATATTTTTGCAACGATGAAAAGCTGTTTAATCCTGAAAGGTAACTGTTTTATTCTTTTTTCATAATTATTATAATCGATTTAGTTTTTATATTATTCTGTTACACTAGTCTGTTTAAGTTGAAAGTGTTTGCGGGGGGAATTCGCGGAGCAGAGCTCGAAAGGTCATTTTAATTTCAGCTGTTTTGCGCAATTTATTTAAATACTTTTATTCAAACTTATTAAATATGCGAAATGGTATTTTTCTTTTATCTTCCTACGTTCACATTTACAAACGTTTGTAGGAAATGAAAACGTGTGAACTCATTTATAATTTTAAAAAAATAATAAAAATAAATTCGAACTGCGTTTTCCCTTCCAAGTAATTTGGCAACCAATATAAAGGATCGATTGGGTGATCGGCAAGTCAATCGACTCCATTAATGAGGCTTTACCAACTTTAATCTCAAAGCAATCAATGCAAATCACTGCATATATCACATTTGACCGAGTGAATAACTACTCAAAAGATCAATAGATGGGCTTAGTAATCATCTTCCATAGCCTCGAAGGTTAAGTTGGAAGATGATTTGTAGACGCAAGTGCCCTTAGAGAAGAATTTGCAGAAGAAACAAAATTATTATTAATGGTGGTCCAAACCGGCACCGTACCCCGATCATTTGCGTAATCTTCGAAATCAAAATTGGAAATGATTCAAATTGAGTTTTCCCTTGAGGCGGATTGTGATATAAGCCTACATCGGGGCTCACATGCTAACTATAGGAGAATTTCTGTATTATAATATTATCCTTAATAAATACAGAAAGAAGCATATAATTTTCAAAAATGAAGACGATCGAATTGGCCATCGAAAGACCCGACAAAACAGGCATTCTTCAGGAATATTATTGGCGGATCCATCATAATATTATATATACGCAGACCTAGATCGGCTACTCGAAAGTTGGCCGTTATAGCAAAACGCCGTATAATTATCAAGGTATATAATAATGGGTATACGAGTACTTTGTTACGCCATTGCTAGCATCATCAGTGGTATTTTCAAGAAGAAAGTGCATGGGGAAGACATATGAGACATGTTCGCCAGTGGGTTTACTTTTCATCATATTAATTTAAATGCATCCAGATCTAAAAACTAAAGCAGGTGTTTTTTTTTTATTTTATTTTTCAAGTAATAAACCCTTCAGTATAAATAGTTTTGTTAAGTGCCTTAACAGTAAACGGGTTAACGAGTTCACGATTATTCATTAAAATTTAGCGCTGAAAGTGTGTTTAGTCTACTTTTTTAAAAGGCTTTATAAAACTTAATAAAATATGCCAAATTGGATTTTTTTTTTCTCTCTTATTGTTAAAAGCACCTTTCAAAATAATAATAATAAATACTAGGCCTACAGAGTAAAACCTCTACCCGAGACCACCTCCGTTTCGAGACCACCTCCGATACGTCCCTCCGATTTTCTTACGTTAATCCACTTCTATAACAGTGCACCACCTCTACTACGAGACTGCGACCCGTACCCTATTTAAGTCCCATTTTCAATAGAGGTCCCTATTTCAAGACCACTAAGATGCTGCGCAATAGCATTCTGCGCACTCACACCTAGATGAAGATTTTATATGAGTTGGATTGGAGTGTGGTTGAAGAGATAAAGTTCTAATACTTGATTATACAATTTCACCTCCAATCGAAGACCACTTTTAGTCAATCCCAACCGGTGGTCTCCAAATAGAGGTTTCACTGTACTGTATTGGCATTTTAGTATTGAAATTGGCTTTAAAAACGCACATAGGGCAATAATTATTTTTTATTAAAAATTTATTATACTCGCGTATATAGCTTACTCTACAGATTTGTTACCTTTTTCGAAATATTTTTTTTCTTTTATGAAAATATGCAAAAATAACTTTGATCAGCAAAATATTTTTTTGATTAAACCCATTGGCGTAACTAGAATTATTAACTATAAATACCGGTTCACGACGATTATTTTCACAATTAAAATTGATCCGCCATGAAGGAATCTATTAAGGGCCTACTTTTTATTTTGGCGATAGTTTTGCGCCTTACTGAGGCTGATGCTGTGGCCGTCCCACCAGCCGCTGACAAGGTAAACAAGTCCAACAGTTTTTATTCTTTTTCCCTTTTTATTTCCCCCCCCCCCTTCCCCTTTCTCCATTTTAATTACAAAAATATTTTCAAATTTATTGGACACAAGTCGAATTTTCGTCTTTGAAAACTTTTTTTTTGGATGAACATCTCTTGTATTTAGCGCATTTCGTTCATTGAATTTTATTTATAAACAATTAATCGATAGCTTATGAGCTTATATACTATACGCATATTTGTTTTGTGGATATTAGCACGAGCTGATGGACGTGGTAGGCCCTCCAGAACGTCACGATGTCCCGGACGACGTCATCATCCGTCTCCCCTCCCACTCCATCGTCCGCTACCAAAAGCCTTCCGACTTTAAAAAGTCGGCTAAAATTCTATTCTGGTCTCCCTTTTACGATAAGGTGGAAAAATGGTTTTGGTTTTTCGGGGCGGACAAGATGAACGAGACCTGTCCCGAACTCGAATGCGAATTCTCCACCGACAAGAGTCGATTGAACGAGAGCGACGTAATCTTCTTTATGGCCTGCTGCGGAGCTGTAACTCTGGACCCGAAGCACGAAAACTTTACTCGTCAGTTCCCGCCCCACCGTTTTCCTAATCAACGATGGGTCTATTACACGTCGGAGGCGCCCGCCATGCCCAACATCAATCAAAGCGCTCTCAACGGACTCTTCAATTGGACCATGACCTACCGCCTGGACTCGGACATCGTGGCGCATTACGGCAAACTCTTGCTCAACACGCTGCCCTCCATCGAAGAGAAACGCGCTTCTTGGAGCAGAAATTACGCCGAAAACAAAACCAGACTGGCCGCTTGGTTCGTCAGCCATTGTGATACTGCCGGGAAACGCGAACTTTTCGTTAAAGAATTGCAGAAATACGCGCAAATCGATGTTTACGGCGGATGCGGCAACTTCACGTGCAATAAAGGCCAGGACAGGGAATGCCACGATAAGTTGAGTCGAGAGTATAAGTTCTATTTGTCGTTTGAGAATATCATTTCGAAGGACTACGTGACGGAGAAGTTCTTCAACATTTTAGATTTCGACGTGGTACCGATCGTGTTCGGCGGAGCGGACTATACCAAGTTGGCTCCTTTAGGCTCCTACATCAACGCCTTGGATTTCGAGTCACCTCGAGCGTTGGCTGAGTACTTGCACTCGTTGGACGAGAACGACGTCGAATACAACAAGTTCTTCGATTGGAAGAGAGGGTACGCGTCTCCGGCGACGGTGAGGAGACAGCAGTTTTTTGCTTGCGATTTGTGTTTGAAAGCGTTGAACCCGAAGATGCCACCGAAAGTCTACCACGATATGGAGGAATGGTGGAACGGGATGGCCGGGGCGAGAGGGTGGACCCCGCTCAACGAAGACAAATAATATTACCGTATTTAAATTTAAAAAAAAAAAAAAGAATAATAATTCAAAGGAATGATTATTATGTTATTAAATTTTTAATGGTGTAATTGTGAAATTTTTAATATAGTTTCAACATTAAGTAAAAGTTAAACATTAAAAAATTGTTTAAAAAAATACTAAACGCATTAAAATTTAATTCTAACTAAAATATTAATTAGGCGTGAAAAGTAATTTTACTTACAAAATTCGACATAAAAAATTAAGATTCCACATTTCCATACTAATTATTCTTATTGAAAAATATTATTTTGGCATTAAATAAAATTCAATTTGGACGAAACGGGCATCTAAGCATCATTCAGGGATCTGAGCTGACTCCACTATTGTATACGAGTATAATTATTATGTACATGTTCTGTATAAGGCAAATTGTAATGCAGTAGTATACAGCTCTATGTTATATGTCATTACTAGCATCAGCGATATACTGAAAGAAGAAGGTGAAGAAGAAGACACGAGACATATTCGCCGGTGGTTTACATTTTATCATTATTTCATTATAACCATTTGTGTTAAGTGATGCAATCACTAAACAGCAGTGGCGTAGCGAGGGAACATAGCGCCCGGGGACAAAACAAGTTTTTGCGCCCCCGCCCCATAAAAAATAATTAACAAGATATGAAACAAGCAAGCGCCGTGCTTGCGAGGCGCGAAATGTTTTTGGGAAAATAGGACAAATTTTAGCTCTTTTTAGAGCAAAAATAATACCATTTTTAACAATTTCTCTTAATTCTGGCGCCCCTTTTTGCTGGCGCCCGGTGACAGTTGTCACTTAATGCCCCCCCCCCCCTCCCCCTCGCTACGCCACTGACTAAACAGGTTATAAAGTGTTTAATTACGGGTAGGTAATTCAAGGTGATGAGCGTATGACCTCCCCCCACTGAGTCGGCACGTATTAACACGCTCAACGTAATTTACATTAACCCATTGCCAGGTGCCGGCAAATGCCGATATCCAGCCGGCAGGTGCAGGCAGAATGGCGGAAGTGACATCGAGCGCATTTATGCATTTTTATTAAAACCACAGCAACGCGTGGCCGGCTACTGCAACAATAATTATTAAAAACGGCTTTCAAAATAATAATAATAATAAAAGACTGCGGTGTTTGCATTTTCCATATTGATCGAAAGTGGTTAAGAGGCCACTGAAATGCGTACGAGCCAATTATTGTGCTAGAACCTACTGTATTATAAGGCTTATTCGACAGATTTGATAACCTTGTCTAAGCATTTTATTTAAATTTTTTTCGAAAATACATTGTGTTGAGAATGTTTTTCTATTATTAATATCATTGAAAAGTTGCGAATATAACTGTAATCAGCAACATTTTTAATATGATATTGAATAGATTCGCGTAACTAGAATTAACTATAAATACGATCGACAACATTTATTTCTACCACATAAAAATTAACCCGAAATGAAGGGAACTATAGGCCTACTTTTCCTTCTGGCAGCCATCGAGGCTGGGGCTCCTCCTGACAACGACAAGGTAAAAGCAACGCTTCTTACGATCTTTTAAGTTGTTTTTTTTACGATTATTTTTATATGGCTATTTTTCTCGGGCGTCAGTACGAGCTGATCGACGTGGAAGGTCCCCCGAAACGTCACGATGTCCCGGACGACGTCATCATCCGTCTCCCCTCCCACTCCATCGTCCGTTACCAAAAACCAGCCAACTTTAAAAAGTCGGCTAAAATTCTATTCTGGACCCCTGCTCTCAGCCAGTTGGAGAACTGGTTCTGGTGGTTCGGGGCGGATAGGATGAACGAGACTTGTCCCCAGCTCGAATGCGAATTCTTAATCGACAAGAGTCGATTAAACGAGAGCGACGTTCTCTTATTCATGGTCTACGGCAAAAGCTTTACTCTGGACCCGAAGCACGAAAACTTCACTCGTCAGTTCCCGCCTTACCGCTTTCCTAATCAACGATGGGTCTATTTCAACTGGGACCCGCCCAACATCCCCAGCCATGACCAGAGCGCTCTCAACGGACTCTTCAATTGGACCATGACCTATCGCCTGGACTCGGACATCGTGACGCATTACGGCAAACTCTTGCTCAACACTCTGCCCTCCATCGAAGAGAAACGCGCTTCTTGGAGCAGAAATTACGCC
>JAQGAZ010001408.1:0-30141 GCA_034692225.1 Polydesmus complanatus
AAAATAATCGGCGGCGGATTGTTGTGCAAGGGGTGTCATTTAAGCTGTCGTTTAGGTACTAAAAATGTTTGGAAAAATATGCAATTATGCATAAATGTTAAGTAGATATGTAGTCAACTAAAACTGGAAACAAAATAATTTTTCTTATGAGTCAATTTTTTTTAACGGCCAAAGGGCCCTTACTTTACGGATATGCCTCGTATCTCTTCTCTGTTACAGCTCCTTCGGATATGCCTATGCACGTGCATTTAAATTCCCCCCATCCTTTACATCTTTAAAGAAAACATTTTTTCCCTACTTTCCGTTCACTTGATACAGTATTTGTTTTTGGTGAAGATATAGACGGAAATAGATGAGTGGTCCAAACTTTTATATCCATTATACGGACAGTTCATGGGCAAATTTCGGTTCGCGCTATTTCTAGCAGCCGGAAGCGAGTGTGCGCAATATGTAAAAACTATAACGACTTTTAAATGAGCTTGAGATAGCTAATCAAGTTTTCTATGATGTAGTACATTTTTTGTAAATGGAAATAGTAAAAGATGAGCAATTTGTTCGTTAAATTAAGTTGATGACTGCTCAAACAAGAAAGAAAATTATTTTTATAAAAAATTAATTAAAATAGTACTTTATAAACGTAGTAAAAAAAAAGCGACACGACAATTTAAAAGTTCCGTTGTATTGATTATTTTCTCCTCGCGGCAAAACAAATATTTTTCGCAAAACAAAAAAAAAAAAAGTTCCTTATTAAAATGCTTTTATTGCATTGCGTGTAGGCTACAGTACTGTAATCAAAATACGATACACTCTATTAATCGCGAAAATAAGACATCAGAGTAACAGAAAAACTGAATTATATTATACAGTACTGTATATAAATTATAACAATAATTGAAAAACCATGAATTTCGATTAACATTTTATTAATCATTTTTTTAGAGCCAACTTAAATTGGCCAAACTTATCTCGGATGCCAGGGGCACATTTTTTTCTTAAACATCTCCAATTTATTTATACAGTAAATGTAATCAAGATAAGTTATTTAAAATCTATGCTTAAAAAAACATGCAAACTTTTTATCTGTTTAGAATGTTTATTTACAAAAACATCGAAAATGTAAAATCTAAATTTAATGTTTTTGTTGTTTTAAGATTTTTAGTATGCAAAAATGTATGTTATCATGTAGCGCATCTTGTATACCATATCATGCATGCCTTATTTAGACTTAGATTTTCTACCAAAAATAAAAGTTTACCAAAATGTTTGAAGAAGGGAATTTTATGAAATTTCAGTGGAATTATTGATATAATAAAATTCGCTGTAGCCTGCTGTACTACGAATTTCACCGCACAGATACAACAAAATGACTAAGAAGCTCACTGTATACTAGTAACGAAACATTGGGACATGCCATTGCATGAACATGGTTCCACTTCTAGAGTGGGGAACGCATCTCCTTTGGGGAGTAGCTTGCCTAGGCATTCCTAACATTACTGTATAATAAATATAAAATTGTATTAAAACAGCCGCATTACTTTCATATGTCCCACTATGTAAACGATTTTCAATAAACGTATATGTATATTTATGTTCCTAGCGATCTATCATAATAGTATTATTATAATACGAGGACAAAATTTATCAGAACCACGGCGACTGCAGTACGTCAACCAATTTTAATGCATACAGTGAAACCTGCTTATAGTGCGATGTTCGCCCGGTTCCTTGAACAACACCATTGGGACATGTGTTTAAAAAAACCCGCTTATAGTGCCACCCTGTTTAGGTCCCCAGAGATTAAAAGTCTATAATACAGTATGCTCGTAGGTAAGAAGTCCTTGTATAGTGCGCTACACTATTTTTTTCTAAAAACAATTTTTATTGAAAATCTAATAATTTTAAAAATTGTGAATTTTCTGGATACTTGTTTCTTGCCTTGTAAAAAAAAGCTTAAAAAATTGAATTAAAAAAATATTTTTGAGCAAATGCTTCATTTCATTAAGAAAATACTGTACATCATTTACAATTTCTAGCATTTCCCCGATATAGTGCGATCCCGCTTATAGTGCCAATTTCTCGCAGTCCCATGAATCGCACTATAACCGGGTTTCACTGTATTTTGCAAAATTTGAGTATGAAATTCTTTCTCGTCGTATTGACTTCCGGTTGGACATTTTCTTTAGTTTGGCAACTGTCAGCGGATTTTTGCAAGCATATTTAGTATAATATGCAATGGCATATTTTCCATAATATGGCAACAAGTTCGTGAAAAACGAAAGAAAAAAAAACTATTTTTTTTTTCCGCTTGTTTATTTCACTTCCAATTTTTTTTTTTTCTTTGTTATTTCTATCTTTCTTCAACTTTTTATTTTCTGAAATACCGTCTGCATATTATATACGATCTCGTTTTCTTTTTAGAGTGGATTGATATTATGTCGATACAACGAAAATGTTTAAAAAAGGAACAATTTATTTCAATCAAAAAACGACCCAAAAAAAACAAAAATTAAAAAAAATCTATATTTAAATCAAGAACTCAATGTTGTAGGTCCAACATCTAACTTAAATTGTGAGGCGGTGCAAACACATATCATTAAATTATAATTTTCTACAAAATAACGAATGAGGTAGATATAATTTTTGTAATAAATCTATTGCTTTTTCGAAATAATGTTCTGTATTTAATCTCGAATCTCGCCCATAAATTCTTGAATCCCTAAAAATGTTTTAAAAGTTTAACAAAAACTTCGTGAAAACCTCCAATACTGTACATCCAATAATAATTTGTGGTTTTTTTTTATTCAACGTTTTATTTTAATTTAAAAAACAAAAATAATATACGAGTAAGTTCGTTATAATATAAGTTCGTTGTAATGACATTTTGCGGAGTTGAAAAACCTTTTTCGCTGGGATTGATCGTCTGAATAAAAGGCGACACTAAAATAAGCATCGTTTAAATTCTTCTAGCTTTATTTATGTTGCTGGTTAAAATATCTTACAGTAGTTCGAGATATACTTTCTCTTGCAAAGTTTTAAATTAAGAAAAAAAGAAAAACACATCAACATTATTTGTATTTTTTTTTAAATAAGGCAAGTTGGAGCCGAAAGATTTTTCATGTGTAATCACGAACAAATATCTAACGGTACATATTCTTTCGAGCGAAATTGCTTCAGCAAATGATAAACTTATTTTATCATCAACTTATACCGATGATTTTTTTATATAAATATAACTGTATATTTTTTTTTTCCTTATCGATTTTTAGCGCTTGGGATTTCATCAAATTTGAGGATTACTGGTTTAGTGCACGGTATTATTGCGAAATGAAAGCAGATGAAAGCAATCGGTTGGAAACGTATATTCAAAATGATACTTTATTAAAGAATGATAAAGATTTTTGGAAAACGCATTCAAATGCTTTTTTCTTTTTTTACTGTAAGAAACAAAATAACGATTTAAATTTGAAAAACAAGGCCGATAAAACGTAGAATTTTTTCTTTAAAAATAAAACAAAAGCCACAAAACGTTTTTACAAAAATGTTTAACTAGATTTTAAAAAAAACCCCTAACATTATAAGATTAAAGTGGTTTTTTTTTCATTCCACCGTGAGGCATTAAAAAACGAGAACCGGCAAAAAAAAGTCACAACTTTGTAAAAAATGCTTCGATTTAAATTAAATTTGGCACTTACATAGAGCAATAATGTAGGAACAAATATAAATTATCAAATATGCTCAAAGTGTCCTCCGGCGGAATTTACACTAGCCCGAAGTCTAACACGCCATTCTTTGATTAACAAGTCAATTGTACTCGTACGCTGGTCCAAATCAATCCAGGTTTTCTTAATTCGAAGCTTCAAGTCATCGAGAATTCATTTTATCGAACCCGGAGTTAAGATCGATAAAAAAATATTACAGGGATGAACTTTTGACCAAAAAACACTCTCGATAACTTGAAACTTAGTATTAAGAAAACTTGAATTGAACTCGAAAAGCATATAATTGACTCGGCAATCAAAAAATGGGGTGTTAGACTTTATGCTTGTGTAATTATAAGCACATTTGATAATTTATCTTTGTTCCTACACTATTGCTCTATGTAAATGCCAAATTTTAATTTAAATCGAAGCATTTTTCACAAATTTGTGACTTTTTTTTGCGGGTTCTCGTTTTTTATGACTCACGGTGTAGAATAAATTTATTATTGTATTACCGGTTTGTTTGTTTAATTACTGTTATTTTTTTTAAATCTTTTGTGCAATGTAAATACCGTATTTAGTTAATAAAATTTAGAAAAATAAGCACAAATCGGAATCAAATTATTGCTGACTTAAAAATTAAAAGATCAATTTTTACTTGAGTTTTACCATGATTTAATTTGAGACTATTGTAATTACTGATTGTAATCTTTTGTTATTATAACTACAAATAGGCATGCGTATAGGAATCTATCTGGAAATCTCTTAAAGAAAAAATCTACCAGTACTGTACATGTAATTATAAAAAATAATCGATTATTTTGATTTTTCATAGGTTTCATATTTTAAAGATGAACTACGTATGTACATCGTAAAAAGCAATGGAATTACGTTCTACAAAGTTTAAATCACTTTCATTTAAATTATTTGTGCCTTGAAGACAATTAAAGATTGTTGATGAATTAAAATTGTTCCTGGCCATTTTAATCATTGGAGTTGTTTTCTTTTCAATGTGATAACTCAATTTTAAATTGATTTTTATTTTAATTTGAATTCAAATCTAGGTTTCACTTGAATCGTAACCTCAAATTCATTTCCGAAACGCAATTTTATTAAGTTTAATCAATATCTGGTTTAATTATACATGTATAAAAAAAACCACTTCCCCCCATTTGATTTTAATAAAAATTGATAAGTTTATTAATTTTATATTATTTTTTGTGTATCGTAGCCTATTTGATCTTTTAAACGAATAAATTGAAATGTCTGCATTTCCTATTACTGTAGGCCTACTTCAATATGAAGTTCAGTCAAAATTAGATTCGCTCGAAAATATTTCGATTAAAGTATTTTTTTTTTTATAATATTTTTTCCAAAAAAAATTAAATGTACAACTCTTTTCTATTCATTGTTATTACTTTTATCATTCGGTTTTATTGTCATTTTTTTAAACCGTTCTCAACCGCCGATCACGTGTTCGGATCACAACAAAACAAAATTTTACTAAACCAATTCCCTCAAACAAAATTTAGTAAAACCACTTTCTATAACAAAATAAAAAAAAAATTTTAATCAAGATTTTTTAAAATAAAGCAGTTTGCGCGTGCGCAGGTCCTCAAATTTCAATTGGCTTTGCATGTTAATCTTTCTATTCAAAATAGAAGCTCGATCAACGCCTATTTTAAAGTCTTTTAAGCACTTTCTTCTTATAAAAAATTTTTAATCTCAACAACCAATTCTATCAAAATGTTCATTAATATAATTTGACTTTGCTTTTGAGTTGCTTCTCGCAAGAATAGCAGCGGGAGATGTCTGCCGAGATACCGAAAGTGCCACAACAAAAGGAATCAAGAGCAATCAAGTTGTATTTATTTCGAGCGTTAGTTAAATCCTTTAGGATTCGAGATTATCATCAAGGTATAGAGCTCGACACATTCATCATTCCGTAACAAAGAGCACAGAAGCGCTATTAAGGAGCAGCAGTACATGATTAAAAATAATTAAAAAAAATTCTAAGTTTGTTTTCTGAAATTACAAAGCATTTTCATTTTACAGGTTTTATTCACGGAACGCAAAAATCACAGAATTGTAGTCTACTTATAATATTACTACGGTAAATTCTATATAATTTTTCCCCATTTCACTTATCGTTTCCGCTGAAATAGCCGTCTTTCACAAGGCAAAATAGGTAATTTCCTTGGCCCCCAGGGGGTCAAAGAAGGATATTTTAAGCATAATCTAGATTCGGAACGGGGTTTCGGTATATTGAAAACTTCACCCACAGTTGTAAAGCTAGTTTAAATCAATCAATATCTTTAATAGAAACTAAAGAAACTAAACTAAATTATTCATCAAAATATTTTTTTAAAGAATTTGATTAAAATAACTTAAACAAAAAAGCGTAAAAAAAAATAATTCAACAATGTAATGTAGAAATTGAGTTAAATCACGTGCGCAACTTGTAGCTACTTAGAATAATCTTCAATGTAAAAAACGCGCCTTAAATAGTAATTACGTTACGTAAGCTGACAGCTGTTAATAATTTCATGTTCTAAATAAATAATACAGAAGTTGTGCGAAGAAAATAAAAAAATACAAAAATTTGGCAATAAAATAAAAATTGATTATGGATTTCGCCGTGAGATCCGATTAAGATATCAATTCCCCAAACAACTGTTTTTCTAATTACCAGTAATAGTTTTTTTACTACTACACTGCAGGCCTACTATTTTTTAGACATTTATTAAATAAACCTTGCGTTAAAATTATTGAATCTCAAGACAAAACAAAAACACACAAAAAAAAGTCGATGACATTAATGTGCAAAAATAATGTCTGAAACCAAAAAAAAAAAAAATACTTCGCGCGCAGAACTAAGCAAAATATCAATATGTAATCTCGTTTATTTAATAAAAAAAAACTATATGCAATATTTATCAATACAGCATTAAAAATACTGTAATACAAAAGATGAAAAAAATAATCTTCATAAAAAAACATCTGTTTTTCTAAGCGATTTTTTTTCTTCTTTTTAGAACCATTAAAAAAAAATCTTCTTAAAAAATTTCGTAATAAAAATGTACTGAAGCGTAATGATAATGATGTTTAGATGAAGAAAAAGTAATTGAGATGATTTCCATGTCGACAAAATAATGTTCCAGAAAGGTTTCTAAATAATTCACTCTCCTAATTAATAACAATCAGATTGGGTGGAATTATTACGCTTCAAAATGTACTCTATACCGTATACCAAATTTAGCAAAAATTATTAATATTTCATATTTGCTTCCAAAAGAAAATAAAAAATAAATACATAAAAAAAAACGAATGAAAAAGAAAATAAAGTCATTAATCATGAATAAAGTGAGATCTAATTAAAAAGATACTTCAAAAAGTTATTACGTTGACGAAAGAAAGATAATCACGTCATGTTTGTTAGTATAAGGAATTCGGTATAACAAAGTTATGTGAAAAAGATGGCAATTATTCTTTCCTTGTCTTAAAAAACAATGTGTCTTTGTTAAAATTTGTTACATTTTTGCGAAATTTTTTTTGGAAAAAAGACAAATTTGGCCAATGTAAATCAGGTTTTTTTATGTTATCGCTTTTTCTATTTTTAGCAGCTCGGTCGATACGAATTTTCGAATTACCGGTACTGTATAATCAAAATTAAATTATTTTTTTTTTTTAATTCTTTACTTATTTATTGTTGAATACGAAATTAGCTTTACGGGCACTTGTAATGTATGTGTGTGGGTTCCGATAATTATCACGTTCGCAAGACGATAAAATTTCGACCCAAAGCAATTTTCTGTCGGTAAAACCAATATTATTATTTTTTCTTCTTCGTTTTTTTGATCATAAAAAAAAAATAATAATAGAAACAAGGAATAAAAAAGCTCTTCTTAAATGTTGGTCGATTCCCTCGACTAATCTTTTAAACTTGCATCGATAAAATAACATAATATGTTCCGACGAGCGAACGGTGTGGCAGAAAATGTAAACAAAAGCTATATAGAAAAGCGCTGAATGAATGAATAAAAAAACGACGATGGAAATAGAAACTAGTCATAAAAAAACGTGCATTAAAAATAACGTTTCCCGCCCACTAACATCTTGTGACCCAACTCTATATCATTAACGGTCTATTAATGTCTAACCGTAATGGAAACGGTTCTACAAAACCGCAATTTATTTGAAAGTTTTCGCAACCAAAAGTTTGAACTTTTATTCAATTTTTGTTGACATTTTTAAATTATTCGATTATACACTGTAAATAAATTTTAATATTTTTTTCATTCAAATTTAATTGAATTGTCTCTCAATTAAAAAAAATCGATCGATTTATTGCTTAATTTTGCAATTGCATTTTTGAAATGGTTTGGTGAAACTAGATCCACTTTCTGCCAAACCTCACTCTATTAAACCTATTCTCACGAGTTCTACCTCAGTTTTGTGCGTATTTTTTTTTATTATAGATTTTAGCATGTTTTACTTCAAGTTTAAACAAAAAAAAAACAACAGTATTTTTGATATGTGAACCGGTAAATGCAATAACTCCATTACATAGGCTACTGAATGAATACCTTTTTGTTTAATAGAAAATCTGAAGAGGTAATTGAGTCATAATTTGAGATTTATCACTCGCCAATTTCGGCAGAGAAAAGAAAACAATACGGAAAGTGTTTTATGGCAACGCCAGATTTTCGTAAATATACATTTCGGTAGCCAGTAGCCTACATACAATTTTACATCCGTATATAAACTTATGGTAAAAAAAAATAAATAAATAAAATTTGTTAGGAAATCGTTGGATATCAAGGTCGTTCGCTGTCAAATAACCTTTGATCAAGTTGACCTTTTATGTTGCAACATCCAATAACGTTGTAAGCAAATGTCCCGTAAAATCAATCTTCGCGAGCGAATGAGATACTGTAGTGCGCGTGCGTACACGATTTGAAAAGACAAAACGTTTCCAAACATTTGACGGGTAATTTCCACATATTTTAAAAATCAATACAGCAAACAACGACGTATCGTTTACCAACATTTAAACTTTTCACAATTTATTCAAATTTTTTTAAGTTCAATTTCACATTCATTTAGCCTATAGGCTATTATTTTCCTAGAGGAATTACTCAAAATAAATGATTGCGCAATTGATCTTGATCCGAGAATAATTATTGTAGACGTTATAATGCAGCTGAATGTCAGTTCAGCAAAGTTTTCACGTTGAAAACATCGTCTTGACATAACACTGGAAGAATTTGCGATAAAAGCACAATTTAAGCAAAAGAGGGCCCCTCTCTATTAAAATAATAACATTTGTGAATCTAAAATTGTTCGTGTGTTAATGAACCCTTTGTGACGTGAAATATTTAGCAATAACTAATTTAGTTCTTAAAGACTTAACCCTTTTGACATGTTAATATGATAGACTGTTTAAATGAAGTATGCAGACACTCCACAGAAAACGACCGTATTAAAAATGCGCCAACTTAAAATAATCGCTGTCCAGGGCCTTAGGGCGCCAAATCTAATAATTAATTGACGTTCAAACATTTCAAAATATACAGTAGCTTATGCATGTTGATGAAAACCGCATCGGTCCGGCTGCTCATTTCAAAACACACAAAAAAGTGACTTTTGTTTCCCAAGGGAAGTAAAATTGTTTTTAATGGAAATGACACAATCTATAATTTCATAATTTTTAAATATTAAAATATTTGGTTTTAGAAAATTTTACTAATATAATTTTTTACTCCTCTTCTGTTTTATTGTTTTAATAGATTTTTTTACCTTTCGAATTTTCATAGTTAAGATTAAGATTTGGTTGTTTTGAATTTTTTTTTTACAATTTATTTTCATGGCGCCCAATGACCTACCGATACCATTAATTTTATACTCGTATTTCGCACAGACTTTAAAAACCATTCCACCCTACGAAAACCCAATTTGCACAATTTTCAAACTGCTCATTCTGCAACAGATTTTGAGAGCGTGCAATTAAATCCACAATTAGTACAATTAATTACACAATCTTCAGCCTATCGCCTGTTTAATACGCATTAAAGAAGCGGATTTTACATTATCGTGGCTTCATGTAGTAAACTACAGTCTTAACTGCTCCCATCACTGGAGAACGGAATTTCAAATCATCTCTTAATTTCTTAGCGAATCTAATGGCAACATTGCTACTGTATTGTACAACAGTGTATATGCATGCGTTCACGAAATGGATAGTGGAACGCTGCTCGTAGTTCTTTATTGAATGCGCAACATTTCGAAATCTGATCTACGTCAAATTTAGACCACCAACCGAATTGGCTTAAAACCTCATACGATTTAAACTAAAACATTTTTAAAAAAAAATTCGCTGTAGTCTATATGTACATATACTTAGAATTGAGTATTACTAACATTCTTCTTTCAGTTTTCTCCCCTCAAAAATGACGAATTTCGCAAATACTCGTTTTTAACAAATAAATGAAATGTTATGAAAAACAATGCAAAATACGTAAGTAAATTTGAAACTCCTTGCGGCACATTCAAAATTGAAATTCTGAAAATAAATTAAGCCTCATTTCAATAAATAAAAATAAAAAAAATAGAGAAACATACCGCTAAATAAATTTCTAGCAAAAGAAAATATTTTCGCAAAATCTTGGAATCGATAAAAACTACTTTTTTCCATAAAAATGTTTCATCAATAGCACTTCCGTTTTTCCGCATAGTGAAGACGGAAACGATTATCTATTGTTTTTTTTTTTTTGGCAAGATTTTATTAATTCGCCCACCATTTTATTAATTAAAAATCTTTAAAAAAAAAATCCAGCTCATTTCTCAATCAATTTTTTCCATCCAAAACCAGTCGATGGTGGGTGGCACCTGGATCGTTAACGTTTTATGGTTCCGTTAAATCCCTCACTAAAAAGACGCTACCGTTGCGTGTTGCCCATAAAAATGTGTCCGTCAGAAAATGAAAAATATGTGTGTAAATTGAGAGTAGAGGGCAGCATAGCCTGCATCGCCGCACTTAAAGCTCTTGTGTAAACTCGTTTAATTTTCAATTTGCTCGCTACGTAAGCCCCGTAACGTAAGTTTCTGTGGCATGAGAGTGCAAGCGCGAGTGGGTAGTTAAGGAGGGGTGGGGCATGCGCCAAAAGAAAGACTATAGTATTTACATATAGTATAGAGCTTTATACACCACAAAGAGGGCCATGGAGAGAGCCACCTACGTCGTTTCTGAAAAAGAGCTTTCGATCATCCGATTTCACCTAAGAAGAAAATCGAAATGTCATGTCCGAAAACCACTCCCTTTCCTTCCCCCACCCAACCTACACCTCGGATAAACACTCACTCGCTCGGCGTAAACAACTGATTGAAAATAGAAAATTTCGAACGTCAGATGATGGAGCTTCGTTCGACTATTTCAAAAGAAAAAAAAAAACGATAAAAATGGGCATAAAATAGGAATATTTTCGTGGAAAACACAAATATATAGCTGCATTATAGGTCTAATAATAAATTATTTATTCAACGTTTTTTATTTTGGTGTACCTACTGTATATTGGCAAAATGCGATACAAAACCAAGTTCACCAGAACCTCTAGTTCTAGCTTTCAAGAAATAATAACACATCCTAAAGAACACCTCACTCAGCGGACAAATTTTTAAAATATCGGCTAATAGTATAAGGAAACAATGCACCAGGGTCCTATCCAAATTCCGTCTGCTATTAAAAAAATGAGCGATTCCACTGCACAGTAGCACAAATTACTAAAATTAGTTTCTGAAAATTCTTCTAAGAATTAGCTTCCTTAATACAATTCCTCCAAGTCTCCAAATTGCTCAAAATTGTGGCTATCTGACTGTACACATTCCCGCTGTTCCTGTAAACCTAATTAAGGCGGCCTAGATGATACAACAATGCCCAAACCCACAACCATAATTTAACCTAACATTCCTAATTTAACCATAGCTAATTCTGGGAACAGGTACAAAAAGAAACAAAAATTATTGCGTAGGAATTTCAATCAATTCCAACCGTTTCTAGATTTACTAATTATTGATATTAAAAAAAATATTTTGATTAAATAATTGTAAAATACTGTAATAATTATATTCATGTCAATATATTTTATTAAAAAATTCTTTTGTTGTGTTGTGAGGAAAACAGTGCAAATGAGTGGTTTCCGATTCCGGGTCCCTCGCGACCTACCCGGTACCCCGTTCTAATTTCTCATCACGGAATGAAGCAACTGCCGCGCAGCGAAGCGGATTAATTGCGCGTTGGCCGCCATTTTGTGTTGGCGCGCGCGAAGTGATTAAAAGCGCGGCAGACAAAAGCTAATTGCAACGGCGCAGGAACAGAGAAACAGGGAACAATCGCGTCTTGCATTTTAATGGAAGCGGTCGAGTCCCAAAAGGGACGTGACACGAGCTACAACAACGGACTGTTTTCTACCAAAGCCATTTTAATTACTTATAACAATTAACACCCAATTACGTTCACTTTTAATCGAGAGTCAACATTGAAATTATCTTAAATCATTTTGAATAATGCTGCTTCTTCGTACATCCGGTTTAAATTAGCCTAGCAAAATATTTGTGGATATTTACAGATAATAATAGTTTAGATATAAAATTTGCAAAATGTAATCTTTGCCCCGTGTCACAAATTAAATAAAATGTCAGTTTAAATCCACAGTATTTAAATGCGATATACCTGTAGAGAGGAAGAAAACACGAATTACTAGCAAATAATTATATGTATGGCACGCCAGAACAATTTTTTGAAAGAGGGTAACTTTTGTTTTGAAAGGGCCATTTTATATTTTGCATTTTTGAGCGACTGGGTGTAGCCTACTTTCAAAATTCGTGGTTTAAATTCTGCAATAACTATTCAACCAAAAATAGCCTTTTAGAATTCGAACGTAAGGTGACAAACCACAATTGAGGTGCTCGCGTCAACCCGGCAGCTTAAAAGGAGGGTCGCCTTTTCTGTTGCCGCAGATTAAAAGTGAAAAGAATGACGGCGTTCGTTACGTTAATTGAGTCCAAGTAAGCTATTCCACGCAATAATTACAAAGCACGTACTTTTAATCCTCCAACGAGCATGTTTCGTCTAACATCTTACGTCTACACTTTTATGATTAGTGGCTTTAAAGTTGGACTTTTCGCTTTAATAAACATAAATCGTAGACTTTGTGAGTATGGACGATGGACATTAACATGGCGGTGTTTCTCCAAGTTCAAAGAACCAGAAAACTAAATTGACTTTGAGCCTATTCAATTTAACTATTTAGCTAAGTTCTTTGATAAGTTCGACTAGTATTCACTATTTTTGTTTCTTGTGGAAAGTTCTGGCTGCTTTAAAACAAATTTTTTTTATTTAGTTTGAAGCTGACGCTCACTCATTTCTAGACGAAATTTATCTAAAGTTTTGTTTAGTTTTAAATGAAATTATTATCTCCATTGAAGCCTATTCATATTCTTCAAAAATTATTTTTTTCCCTACAGTAGTAGAGAAAGAGCATGCCACGGAAACCATCTATATCGTGACGTCATTCGCGTTTCTAAACAAACCGCGCTTATGTTAAAATAAAGTGTACATCAATATAGAACATGAATGAGATAAATTTGAAACGTTTTGACGTGAATCGTATTGATCAATTCGCAATGTAATCGCTCGAACGAGAGTTTAACCTCAACTTCATTTTTAATGCGCAATAATCGCCCGTTTCAAATCTTCTTCTTCTATCACTTCATCAAAACTCTACTATCCACCCACCCACTCACTCACTCACTTATACCCCCTCATCAAATGAAAAAAAAAATAATAAATGATGATTTACTGCACTCGTCTGTTGGTGGTAGGTTGAGATAGTATCGTTGGGGAAGATGGATAGAGGGAACGCTCTTCCATCATTCTTATCACCAGAGTCGGAATGAGAGAAAGAGAAGGGGAAAAAGAAAGATGGAAAGACGTTTCGTTTTCGCCGAGGGACCGCGCCATCCTTCGTTTTAAAGTTTATAAGCAAAGATTGAGTATTTGAGCGCGGTCAGTGCCGGAAACTAACCCGGGAGTCAACATCCGACAATTATTATGTTGAACGGACAATACACTGTACCAAATTTGTCGATAAAATGTTTATTTTTTCAGATTGTTGATGTTTCGTATTATTTATTATTTTTTCTCCATACTTAAATATTTTCTAAATAATTGATTTTGTTTAATAAATGTGGCATCTACACTCAGACCTCGCTTTGCATCTTCGAATTTTCGCAATTGCATCTTTGCTATCACCCGATTCCACTCATTTCTCTCGTTTTTTTCGAATTTTTATCTTTGCCAGATTGCTTGCTTTATGTAAAAAGTTTACTTTTAAAATATTATATATTTTTATAAGACTATTACCTTTATAACTAACTTTAATGACAATTATAACTAACTAAAATTTGTAATCTTTTAGACCGCGTTTATGAGTGGAAAAAGGAAATTGATGGGTGGAAAATAATCTTTTCGTATCTTGAATTTGAATATACAGTAAGTACTGTATCCACATGATCTGCATTTACATGGAAAACTGTGCTTTCCCCATGTTTTTCGAGAACGTAGCCTATATATGATGCAAAGCGAGGTGCGGGTGTATCATCAGAGTTTAAAACCTCACAAATGCCATAGACATAGCTTTTATAACTTTAAAATTAATTGGATTGGTAATTTGGCCCAATATCGGTAGGACCATCAAACAGTAAATAGTCTAATAGTAGATAACCGAAAACTGTATTGTATAAATTAATTACCGGTAATTGAAACATGCAGTCAAAAAAAAAAGAAGCAATAATAATACACCTCCAACAAAAAAAAAACAACAACAAACCACATAAAAGTTTCAATCATAAATGATGCAGTGGAGCTATTACTTTATAGTACTGTACTTACTACTATTATTCAATAAAAATATAGCATTTACTTTTAAAGGGCTACTTTAAATTTAATTAAATTTATGCGATTTTGATTTAATAGAATTTGTACTTTTCTAAAAAAATGTTTAAGGATTTAAAAAGTTCAAACTTTAAGAATTTTTTTATTTCTAAAAACATTGCTAAGATTACTTAGTTTTTGTGTTTAAAGACGTGTGACGTAGTGTGCAGGAGTAAAATTGCAGACGACAACATGTTGAATCAAACATGTGTGATCGCTGCATACAAAATGAAAGATTGGAGTTTATCCACTAAAACCAAACAATAATAAAATTCGTATTTGATCAAAAAGACACGCAGTATTCGTCTGGTAACATTGTTTATCTTTACTTTTCCTTTCAAACCGATTTCGTTAAATAAAAAAATATATATATCGTCTCTTCCTCCCCCCCCCCCCCCCCCACGCTTTCTATATAACTTTTCTTATTTTTATATTTCCTCCTTTACGCGTTTTCTATATAATTTTTTTTATATATTTTCATCATTCAGCTTTTTCTATTCACTGTACTGGTATTTGTCCCAAAAATGTATTCAATTCATTTGTGCGTCGTCATCTTCCGCACCTGCGCCGTGCATACTAATGGCCGCCACCCAGCGACCGAATAGTAAATAACAACGGCAAGAAATTGAGTCGAGTAAATAATATTATTTGGAGCTGGAAATATAATATCAGAAGAAGAAAAAAAAACAACATCTCCCCTGCAATTTAACCGCGAGATGATGATTTTCCGCCTCACCTGCACCGTCCCCCGCATTTTTCAATCGATTCACCGGGAACACGTGTTGGCGTTTGGAAAATACGCAAGACTAAAGCAGTAGATAAAAACTTGATTTTCTCGGATTTTTCTTTTATGAAGAAGGAAAAACGATGATATCGGCGTTTTTATGTTGTATTAAAATGTAAAGGCCACCAGGGAGCTCGAAACGTGAAAGTATTAAAAGACTGAGTACTCACTTTTAATCGATACAAACTATCGATATGTCAACAGTGATGCCAAACCCTCTCGGTCCAAGATCTAAAAACACAAAAAAGAAGAAAAAAAAAAACATTAATACACACAAAAAAAGTAAATTGTAAAATCGATGAAAAGAGAAATGAAATCAATCAATAAATCAAAAAAAAAAAAAAAACAATTACAAAAAACTAAAATTTAAAAAAAAATTAAAATTAAAAATAGATAATTGATTTTTAAATCCATAAAATATGTGTCAATAAAAAAATATAAGCCATGACTCTAAATATTAAAATCTGTGAAATTTGAATAAAAAAAAAAAATCTATCAAATAAATTTTAAAAAAATGTAGCCTACTTTTTTTTATGAAAAAAAAAAAAAACCATAAATATCAAACAATAATAATAATCAAAAAATCAATAAAGCTTATCAATTTGTATAAAAGCGAAGAAAAAATATTTAAGATGAACATTAAAATGAAACTTCATAAGTCTTGAAAATGAAACAAAAAAATAGTAGACATTAAAAAACTTAAACCCACAACAAAAAAATTGAAATAAATCTTCAAAAGATTTTAAGAAATTTGATACAAAATAAAAAAACAAGTGTAAAAGGAGGGGAAAAAAGTTGAAATCGTCTGAGTGGCGCCACTTGCGCTCTGTCTACGCTTTACATTAGTACCGTAAGTGACACTCTCACTTATCTTTTCACCCAAACCCCCATTCGCCGCCAAATTTTTTATTTTTATAATTTTCAAAGCATTTTGTGGTGTTCTACGCGAGATATTACTAGGACTCGTTCACTTTTCATTACGCGTCGCACGTAGAGTGATGTACTAGCCATGCAGGGCTCCTGCAGGCAACTCAAAAATTAAATAATAATAATACAGTAATAAATATAACATAGACTTTTATTAACTTGAAGAAGACGGAAGCGGAATTTTTCGCCGCGTCTATTTTTTTAACCAACAATTTTAACCAATATAATTTTTTTTTCTTCTTCTCTTCTGTGCGCTTAATAAAAGTCGCTAAGGAACGGCTAAGAAGAGGCCTGCCAGTACAGTACAAACCCAATTTCCGAATAAAAAGCTAAAAAGAAGTGTAAAATAAAATACAGTACAATGTAATAACATTAAATAAAAAAATAAAATAAAACATGAAAAACAGTTGAGCAAAATTAATTGAATAAAAGCTTAGTCTCATGTTTAAGTATAAATTACTTCAAGCTTGAGTCAAACCTTGTTTAAGTTAGACTAGTTAGTTTTGAAATAAAATTCACTTCAATTTTAAATAAAATTAAAAAACCAATTCTGTTTTTTAGTAAAAAGTAGTTCAATTGTGAGTAAAAGCTATTTCCATTTTAAGTAAAAGCTATTTAAATTTTAAGTAAAAGCTATTTAAATTTTAAGTAAAAGCTATTTAAATTTTAAGTAGAAGCTATTTAAATTTTAAGTAAAAGCTCTTCAAATTTTAAATAGAAAGCTATTTAAATTTTAAATAGAAAGCTATTAAAATTTTAAGTAAAAGCTATTTAAATTTTAAGTAAAAGCTATTTCAATTTTAAATAAAAGCTATTTAAATTTTAAGTAAAAGCTATTTCAATTTTAAATAGAAACTACTTAAATTTTAAGTAAAAGCTATTTAAATTTTAAGTAAAAGCTATTTAAATTTTAAGTAAAAGCTATTTAAATTTTAAGTAAAATTAGGTTCAGTTTTAATTATATTTTAACTCCATTTTTAATCACTTTCAAGCTCCTTTTAATCAAATACTATTTTAGTTTTGAGCTAAAACTAGATCAAATCTTAAATACAAACTAATGCAATTTTGTGCACAGTTTAGCTCAATTTTGGATAATAACTAAGTCAATTCTGTGTAAAAATTTAGTGTAATTTTAAATACATTCTAATTCAATTTTGAGTAAAAACTATTTCAATTTCGGAATATAATCTAGCTCAAATTTTGTATAAAAGCTAGTTCACTTTAAATTAAAATAAGTTAAAATTAAAAAAAAATTCTATAATACATGTACTGTAAAACATGTATTTCAGTAAGAGTAGCAAATGAAACAACAATAAATTGTATCAGGCCTGAGTGTATTCAAAATGAAAAAAGGTTTAGCTAACATATCAAAGCTTGAAGTTCCGAATCCGGTTCTAATAAATCACTAAACTAATTTTCAAATTTGCCGTATTTCATCATCAAAAACGACGTCATATCACAAACCGAATTACTGTTTCTTTTAAAGCATAACTCAATTTTTTAAAATATCAAACTCCTCACCCCCTCTACCCACCTTCCTTTCTGTTTTATCTCGCATCTATTCTAACCCCCTCCCTTCCCCTATTCCCATTCTCAACGCAAATATAATTATTGAAATAGAAGCGTGTGTGTTTAGGAAGTTTAATTAAGGTGAGACAACGTCGTCAGCGTTGCACGTGCGCTCTTCTTCGTGACGTCAGCTAAGTGGATTTGATGGAGAATTTATGAAGCAAACAACGTTCGTACGTTATGGAAATTAAATATTATTACTTTTTTTTTTTCTGTTTTCATCATATTTTTTCCCCCATTGTTTTTCGCAATTATTCATCGTTTTCGAGCCGCACTCAATTATTTAACATCGCTGACGACGCTCAATTTCGGTTATCCGGTTCACGAACGAGATACCGTACGAGTTACATGCGCCACGATCGATTCGTTAAATAAAATCTTGTACAACCATTTTGCGCACGCTCATTTAGCAGCGAAAAACGCATCAAGAAACACGCAACGGTTAGGTGCAAAAGGAGATAGCCTACGCCACAAAATTGGGAAATTTTAATTAATTAATATTTTTAACTAAATTCTCATTAAAAGTTTTACTGGGAAACAGGAATTACCAATTATTAATTATAAAAAGATTTTTTAATTTGAAACAAGATTTACCGTACTATTTCAAAACCAGATTTACTATTTCAAAACAAGATTTGCAATTTCAAAACAAGATTTGCAATTTCAAAACAAGATTTGCTATTTCAAAACAAGATTTGCTATTTCAAAACAAGATTTGCTATTTCAAAACAAGATTTGCTATTTCAAAACAAGATTTACTATTTCAAAACAAGATTTGCTATTTCAAAACAAGATTTACTATTTCAAAACAAGATTTAGCATTTTAAAAGAAAATTTACGAATTTAAAACACAATTAACTAATTTAGAGTTCGATTTATAAATCTATATTATACATTTATAATACTGAACTGTTTACAAATTTAATGTTAATGAAAATGTTGAAATTTAGAACCAAATTTTCAATTCTAAAGCATAATTTTAAAACTAGAACACGATTTAAAATATTATGAACAATAGTTAAAAATTAAAAATACGATTTTCAAACTGAAACCAAATTCAACAGGATCAATTTTTAATTGATAGAACCAGATTTTCAAATCCAGGAACAAATTCCAGTACAATTGTCAAATTTGAAAAAATAAGATGGAAGTGAAACCAGCCACTAATATAGAACGATCTCGTTCGATTATTCTACTAATATACAGTACTAGTGTTTAAAAAATACAGTATTTCAAAATGTAAAACATTACAAATTATAAAACCACTAAAAAGAAAAATGTAATAATAAAATGTTTTTTTTTTTTTTAAGTTTGAGCAACGTTTCTTAACAAAATTTATAAAATACTGTAAAAAAAAAAAAAATCGATTTATCAACTTTGCAATGAATGAATGATAGGTGATGAATGGAGCACGTCCATTTGATGAAGAAAAATGGACAGACGAAAAAGTAGGTGGTTCCACCTGACTTTTTCATTTCCTAAAGAGGGGGAAGTGAGTTAACTTCCGTTTCCGCGATCAACGTCAGAGACGCAAAATATCTTAATTAAAAGTTAAAGCACGTTCGCGTTTCAAAACAAAACACTCGATGCGCACTTAGTGTCACGCGTAACACTCCTCGTTACGTTTACGTAATACGTAAACGCCGCCGTAAGGTTTACAGATGTCACGCGCAGTCACACGTGCACAACAAACGGGATAAAACTCCCTGCTTAAAATTCCAAGTGCACCTTACTTTTAAATCTAAAACGCAGTTAAAGGCTTTAAAATACTGTACTTAAGCTAGTAAGCAAGCTAAAACATCACTTGGGTTTTGAAATTCACTCGAGAATTTCCTTGGAATTTCGTAAGAACTTGGCTCTTTTTTCCAATTCCTCCCCAGTAAGCGCTCTCTATCCTTACCGCTGACACGCTAGCTTTAATTTGAGGATAAAAGTAATAGGGAATCAACATTGTAAATTAGCTCAGCACAAGATAACAAGTTTAAAGAATACAGTTTATCAACTAATATTAATTTAATAAAACTCATTTTGTAAATGACAACTTAAAATGCTCTTTAAATTCGAATTTAAATTATTCCCTAAATTCCATGCAGTTGACTCACTCTTAGAGCGGTATTTATAGTCGTTACTTGAGTGTGAGTTTCACTCACAAAGTAATTTGAATTTAATTTGCATTGAGTTGCTGAGATTGCTGGTAGTAAATTCATACAGTAGCGGATTAAACTTCCTTAGGGCCCAAAGACCAACCATATTTTAGACCCCTTGTAGTCTGTGAAATATGATGCCCGGAAGCATTTTAGGAAGCGTGATTTAGTTTTTGTCGGTAACAGTGATGTACAGCACTGTATACAGTATTTCTAAAATAATTTGTAGTTCAAATTAAAGCCTTAATGAAAATAACTGGTAGTAAAAATATTATCAAAATCTAATTTAAAGCAAAACAATTTTGAATTAAAATTGAAAACATTATTTTAATTAAATTGTGAAGAGCGCACTCGAAACGCGCTTGAAAGTTGCGCTTTAAGTTGGCAAATTTGCTCGCGAATAAAATGTAAAATGAAAAAGTTAACTACTTTTAACTCCGTTACGTTACGTAGTCACGTGGTAGTTACGCTCGACTTGTTATTTTATTGTTGGTTTTATTACCTCAATAAAAATGTTGTTAAAGATAGAGGAAAAAAAAAAAAAAAAGAAGAAGCTGTAAAAGTAAATGACTTAAGTTTAGCTAAGAAACGATTATCCGCATTTTAAGCTCGTTTTAGCTCTTTCCATCGGCTTATAACAATTCGTAAAAGCCATACGGGTCAGTGGTTCTCCAGGGAAATGGAGAGTTCGGGTTCTCCTGGTCAGAGATGAAGGAAAATTCGTGAAAAGAAATTTCTTTTTCAATTTATTCCGCAAGCTAACGTGTTTGAGCGCCAATTCTGACCCTTATTCTTTTCACGCCATATTTTACATGCAAATATTACATGCGCCATTAATATTCATAAGGTTTTTTATGAGATAGCCGCTAATACATTATCACTCCATGTAATAACAAAATACAGAGTAATAATACTAAAAAATTACATTCTACAAAACGTTTTGTATTTTACTTTAAAAAAAAAAAAAAAAAAATACAATTTTACGTTTAGAAAGCGTCATTAATTTTTAAACAGGAAGTTATAATTAAAATACTAAATTATAGTAGAAGCTGAACATAGTGCTGCTGCGTATGTTAAGGCTAAATGAGGGCATTTTGAACACAGAATTTAACAATAATAAAGTGTACATGTACATGTTCAAATGTATAAAAAATACTGCATAGATAATTATTAAACAAAAATTAATTTAAAAATCGTAAATAAAATAGAAACCGGAAATAACTTATTCCCGGTATCATTTTACGCATAAATTACCACTTCCTCTTTGTTGTTTATCACGAAATGCTCATTATATTTATTTAAAAAAATTATTTATTGCGTTTTCATTTTTCAGTCAATAATGAATTACCATCTTTTCGAGCGAAACTCATTTTTAACCCGAAAACGGTAAAAAATAACAGATATTTGTGACATAATTTGAAATGTTGAAATCTATAAGAGAATTTAGTTTTACTTTTAAGCGGACGTCCACTTTAAAAGTTTTTTTAGTCTCTCTCCAAAAATTAGATTACATGTACTGTATTTGAAACGAAGAGTGCTTAACAATAACAAAAAATGCGCGATAAGAAAAAAAGTAATTAAAATGCAAAGGTGAAAAAATATGTTATCTAAAACAAATACCGTAATAAAGAGCGAGGCAAAAGTTGTTATTGTAATCTTGGAAGACGCCGAAAATAAAGTAAACAGCAAAGATGGGTTTTGTAAACGCTGAACCAGCAAAATAATGTGCGTTTTTAAACTCTGACCTAATTTAACCTTTTCTAAAATTAATCCACCACCCACTATAAGCCTACTCACTTAAAACTCCTAACTCTCTATTTCGTCATATAAAACGAGCGCCAAAGCAAATAATCCAAAGTCGTCATTTGAAATTAACTCGGAATGTCAACTGTCGGTTGGCTTAACACGAGAAATCCATTAAAATATATTTTCTTTGTTATTTATTTAAAAATAAAATAAATGTAGACGAGAGATAGGCAAAAGAGAAAAAAAAATTTGAGATGCAATTTCCAATCTCGTTTCTAATTTTAAGTCTTCTTCCCACGCTCTCGGTTGTATCGGATGTGGGAAGTACAACCCACACTACATTCAAGCTTAGCTTTTCTTACATATTAAATTAACTAGCTTTAACTTTTAATACATTTTTAATAAGCTAAAAGATTCTTTTTTTTAAAAGGCAATTTATTTGAAAGAGTTTTGTTTTATCAGATTTAATTCTTTATTTTTAATGAAAATGATAATAAGTTTCGTTTCCAGCAAATTGTTAAGTCTAGTTTTAGCAACTTAATTTGCAATTAAAATTGTAATGGCAAAAAGGAGGCTTTACTTTACAAAATTAAATATCCTCAAGCAAGATTAATTTTCTTAAAACTATTTCCGCTGTTTTTTTTTTTAATTTCATTTTAGAAGTCGCCAAATACGTGTATATGTACATGTACTTGTATCACGTGACACTCTAAAATCAGAGTAGAACGAATTTCAAAATAAAACTGAATCCTTGGGTAGCAACAAAATCCTTGAAAGTATTATAATTAACTGCATTTAGCACTTTAGGTACCGCTTTTAATAATAATTTAATTTAGTGAAAATTTTACTTAACTTTATCGCTTTCCAAAACTATACTTCGTTGTACTGAGAATACGTTCCACACACGTTTTCTGCATTCAAATAATGCTTCAAGATTGTAATAAACACTAGCGGCCATTTCTCATTCCAACTGTGGATGATGCTTACGCGTAATCCGAAACGCAAGGAACGAGTAGGCTATTATTCCCTCGTGTACAAAATATTCAAAACTTGAATTATTTCCAGCGGATTTTAATATTCAAGAATGATTTTGTTGTAAAAATAAACATCGATATGAAGCGAGTCTTTTTAAAATGTTTTCATGAATAAATTGCTTTGTTTTTGCAAAACACGTTTCGCGATTATTATTTTCTTTTTGCCTCCCGTTCATGTAAACACGCTTGTTTTCTTCTAATCCAATGTTTAAAATGTCGGTCAAAATATATAGCACGAGAAGCCCTTGAAATAAAACTCTTTTTGAAGAAAAACAGGGCAAGGCAAAGGGTGTTTTTAAACGAAAAAAAAATATGAGGAAAAAATATGGAGATTTTCACCAACCGGTTCAGCAAACAACTGATACAGTGGTAGAAAAACGCTCGATATGCTATGAGTTTTTCTGTAAAATTACACCATTTTTACAATTTTCTATCTTTGTTTTTTTTTTTTTTTATAACAAGCGGAAGTTGGATAGTTACGTTTCGGACACCCGGAATTATCGAGAAATATATCGAGAACTATATTCGAAATTTAAAGTACAGTAGAATTTGATTATCACAGTCTCGAATACTCGAAACAAGCTCGGATATAACGTCATAAAATATTCGGTACTTTGGTGTCTTTATAACCGAGTTGCGCATTTCCGGTTTTGTATTCCATCGCAAACGAGCGTGACATCTGCAACCAATTAAATTTATTAACAGATTTCTCATTTGTACTGTACTCGTATATCTAAAACTTCTACGTTTACCCTTTTGGATATGCCAAAATTTTGCTTCTAAAATCACGAAACCCTGCGCGATACGCGTGTGAGATTACTCAAAAATCTATCATTGACGTCACGTATTATGTCACCCAATCCTTTGCGTTATCAGTTGCGCGTTCGAACAACTAACACACCAAATAAAAGTTAATATATATAATCGTCACTTGATTTGTAGCTTCAAAAGTCAAATACTATAAATAATAAACGAAGCGACACTCACTTCCCTCTCCATCTCTCCTTCGCTCATGGAGAGAGATCTGCGTTTCCTTTATAGATCATTTTTATCGAGCAGACGACACTTGTCTGAAATTGGTCACTCGCATCTCTCTTCTCGTTTCATCGGACATGACATGTGCAACATCATCTCTACGTTACGCGTAACCACGTAAACATACTGTAGATAAAAAAAATGTTGGCTCACCAACTCATGCTGATGGAAATATGCGAACAACCGCAAAACGTGTTTTAACTCAAACTATCTCTCCTTTTTTTTTTTTTTTTAAATAAAAAAAAATAAATTTTATTTCAAGTTTCTCTCTTCTTTTTGCAACGTTTTGCGGTCGATCTCAGTCACGCACGCATCCATTATACGATACAAAATATACCCCCAACAGATGACAGGAAAGGGCTCGATGACATGTCTTTAGTTGACCGCCTTAATACATGGTGTGGCATAAAAATAATGAGACAAAAGTTCAAAATCAATACTAGCAAAAGTAGATGTTACAAGTTCTGAAGCCCTGAAAGTTCTGGAACCATTCACAGGTTTTCAATGTTAATCCACAGTATCCAAACAGCGATCTTTTAAGTCCATTTCAAATTTAGGCAACAAAAAATTTAAAATTTTACATTTTTTTGTTTACCATAGACAACATTGTTACCATAGACAACATTGAAAAACTCTTGACCGACCAAATCTATAAAGTTCATTTTCTAGGGCTCCATTTCGATCTCCTGAGGCTCTCTCAATTCACCGCTGTAGCTAAAAACCTGAGTTAGGTCGGCTAGGATGGAAAAGCAATAACCAAACAAACAATAATAAACCAAACAAAATTCTAAGACAAGAAAAAACCATTTTTGTCAATAGAATAAGTTAATTATTTAAAAAAGGTAGTGAATTTTAAATGATAAATTCACATTAAAAATTCCAAATTTAATTCATTTTTGGATCGTATATTGTTTTATTTGTCCTATGGTTTTTGGTCTTCTTCCTTTATTTAATTAAAATTTATTACCGTACTTTTGAAATGTTCCAACATGTTTATTTTAGATTGTTCTTTGTTTATTTATTTTTGTCATGTTATTTATTTTCCTCCTACGCTGTTTTCATGTGTGCTTTTCTTTTTTCGCTTTATACCGGTAATATTTGTTTTACTTTTGTTATTGCAATTAAAAATAATATTAATTTTGATTATTTTATTTATCCGTTAATTTTCAATTTTATTTATTTTTTTTGATTTATTATTGTTCATCTTTTTATTTTATTTCGTTATTTTTGCTAGTTATTGAATATTTTTCTTTTTATATTCATTTTTCCTGCACATTTTGTTTGCTTTGTTATCTTAGTTTCTTATCTTCATTTATTTGCTTTTACATTTGTATTTTATATATATTTTTCTTTTTAAATTTTACATAAATATTCCCAAGAAATTTTACAAAGAAATTTTTTATTTCCCCCTTTAAACATGTTTACAAACCGCCTTTTTTTTTGTTTCCTTTGACTTTTTATCATTTTGATACGGGGCAAAAATAATAATAAAAAAACCATTTTATGGGTATAGTTGTGGTAAACGTCAAAGCATCAATTTGCTCGTTACAAACAAAAACGCAATTTGAATGACTTTTTGACGTTTTTGAGTCCCCTGACGGTAGAATTTTAAAAGGCGGATGGCACCGCCAGGTCAATACGTCACATCGTAAAAATTGTGACGCTCCGTTAAGCAACCGGAAGACGCTTTCATTTTTTTTATAAATATTACAAATAACACAAATATTTTGGATTTTACCATATGATTTTCTCATAGCATACATGTCGTTTTAAGCTCCGAGCCATTTTCAAATACTTTACATTTTATGTTAATTTTTGAAACGTCAATAAAAGAATAATTTTAGCAAACATAAAATTTTGCAAAGTACTTTTACCATCTGGCAACGCTGGTAAAAAACAATTTAGTGAAAAATTATTCTAACATAATGAAATAAAATTAAGGAAACTTTAAAACGTCACCTTAAAATCAATCTGCGTGAAGATAACGTCGGAATTTGCGTCACGTAAAAACATGAGCGCAATTTTTCGTAAATCTCCATGATATAAAATAACCCCGCGTTGTAATATTATAATAAAAAAATATAGCGTTGTAAAAAAAAAAATTATATATATAAAAAAGCGTCGCGTTTTAATGCGTTTATAAAATAAGAGCTGTTTTTAACAATGTTGTCGCGCGACCTCAACATTAGCATTCAAATTACGATCGTTTTTATTTCCCCCTCGAGCACATTGCGTGCCAGACGACGTCAACAAAAGCGCGCCAAACGAAAAGAAAGATGATGAAAAGAGCAGGTGGCGCTCCACAACTTTTTCCATCAGAGCGGAAGTGGAAATCGGAAGTGAGCTTTAACGCGTCGAAATAAGAAGAAAAAAAAAAAAAAAACCTCAAAAATTTTTGTTTTGACGAAATCTGACGTTGGGTATAACGCGGAAAGCAGTGGGCCTTTTGGCAATCCTTGCAAAGAAGGGTCCACAAATATCAATAGAAAATACGTAATACAGCTTAGTATACCGCAGCTAAAGTATCCGAAAGTTCTTAAGAAAAACGTTACCTCTTAATTTTATTGGAAATGTCAATTAATGGCCGACGAATTAAACTATTGATTCCGACAATTTTAAATTCTGGAAATAAATTGCCTAATCAATAACCGGTACAGCGTTATGTAGAACCGGGATTTTATAACCAGGCTCCAGTCAAAATGGAAGAAATGGCAAATTTATCCCTGTTTTTGACAAAAATAATAAGATTTTTGACACCTTTTAACACTTTTTTGAGCCCTTTCATTCCTGACTATGGCTGGGTACTGTATATTCGGAATTTTGTTCAGAATGTGCAGAGTTGGTTTACCTTCGAAACGCGTTTCGTGGGCGTGACCGTTTGAAAGCGCTCACCTACATTTTATTACTAAACCTCTCTATGCACTATGAAATAGAAAATGGTTACCCATTTGGTGGGTGGGAAGGATTAAGTAAAAGATTTGGAGTAGCGGCTTCATTTCGCATTATGCCACGTAACGTAACCTGAGAAAATGATAAGAGATCGGCTCTAAGTAAAGAGTAAAAAGCGCCCCCTTACGCATCGTTTGCCACGCAGAGGGCGGTTGGAAATAAGAGGAAAGACCTTTCTTCCATCAATCTTCATATTTATAAACACGCAAAATGTATTTAGGGCATACCTCTCCCCCCCCCACACACCCTACGCCAATACCTTTAAACCGGTCAACCTAAACACGTGCAAACCTAGTGATTGATGACGCAATTACTTAAAAACCAAACCAAAACATTTTCATCAATTTCTAATTAAAAATAAAATTTGAGGAATTCATTCTTGAAAACCACAACTTTTTGTTAAGAGTTTTAATAATTTATTCTTTGCCACACCTTTATACAGAAATATATGACGTCATACGAAATATTTTTGTCATTATTATGACATCTTGAGAGCTGATGACGTCAAAATGTCGGATGATAAAAATGTCTGTATGCCATTTCACCGTTCGGTATACATTGTTGACTAATTAAATTAGTACAACCGCAATGACTGAAACGAGCATGCGCATGAAATAAAAACAAACATTAAGCAGATTTTTTTTCCTTTTTTTAAAAAAAAAGAAAAAAGAAAAAAAAATATCAACTTACTCGCGCACGCGCAGTTTAAATGTTAATAAAAGTGATGTCTTTCGGCAATTTTTCACAGCAGGTTTTTTTCTTTTTCTGCTTTTAAAAAAATCAAATTACGCAAAGATTAACGAAATAAAGTCACAAACTTAACTACGCGTTCAAAATTCAAGCGCTGTTAAAAAAAATAAAAATGTGCACATGCGCGGTAGAAGAAACGGTGCAAAAGCGATTAATTTTAGTGTGCAACTTTTTGAAGAATATTAATCAAAGTGCAAGTAAATTTGAAACAGACAATTCATCATCTCCAAACGTTTGATGAACAAAACTTTTTAATTAGACACGCCTCCCCCCCCCCCCTTCCTTCTTAAAACCCGCCCCCTTTCCACTTCTTCCGCAGACACGTAATGTAAGTGATGACGCGGAAGAAAAATTAAAAGAATCGGAGCGACACCTATTGTCGGTATAATCGAGTGTTTTTTAATAAGATACTTTTCGTCGCCGCGGAAAAAATTGAAAGAAAAAAAAAACCGCGGCGTAAACTAAGGCGAGGAATGCGAAGCGGAAACGAGAAAGGCGGAACTAATGACGACGCACTTTATCCGATTGTTTTCTCAAGTCGTTTAATTTTGGTACCGTCACCACGTTGAAAATGCACAACTACAGAAATGTCGGAATAACGAAGCTCAAAGAGATGGACAGCTGATATCAAAACAAATATTAAGCAAATTATTATTATTTAAAGAATGACGAGGTGGGGGGGGGTCCGGCTCCCGTAATTAACTTTAATAAAGCGCAAATTGAAACCGGAAACGAATAAAACGGCATTAATTAACGCGCAACATTCGACAATCAAACAATAAACTCCACCTTCGAACACAATAAGAAAATGGTATTATTATTTTTATAAAACGTTTAACTAATTAAAAATTCGTAATTGAATTTTGTCATTAAAATTTTATTTCCCTTTTGGAATATAAATTAAAATACAATATAACTTGGATATAACGTCATCGAAGGGGGCGCGAAAATTATATCGTCACATGATACTTAGATCCTATACTATTTGAGAGCGATTAACAGATTTGAATTCAGAGACGGTATAACCAAGTTCAAATGTAAACTTAAAACTGATTACATTGATTTTCTATTGTGTCGCAAAAATATAACATTGCAAGTTATTTTTGTTATATATTTTTGCAAACAAAAAGAATGAAATTAATGTAATAATAATATGAAAAGTGAACTTACAGTATTAGCCCCTTACAAAGTGTGCGCCCGCTTCGCGCCGCTGTACCTCCTGATTGCCAATATGTAGGTCGCTCACACGCCAAGTACCGGTAGTTTAATATTAAAAGCAAAAATCGCTAATGCATGAGCTGAGGGCTTATTTCGTAAAAAAAATAATAATAGTTGCAACATTGAAAATTCAGCAAGTTTTAATTGCAAAAAATGTAATACAGTACTCGTATTTAAAAAAGTGAATTTGCACTTAAACAGAGTCGTTCGCAACCGTTGTCGTGCTTCTATTTTTTTCACATTAAAAGCCTTTTCTTACAAGGGCATCACTTTATCAGAAAAAATCTTTCAAAAATCATTCGATAATTAAAAATGTGCATAAGATGCGTTTCATTGCAACTAAAAATAAATATAAGAAAAATTAATCTCTAAATAATGTTTTTAATTAATCACCCATTAAAATTACCCTTACATCAGCCACGTATTTTAATAATAATAATAATAATAAAGTAATAAAACTGTCCATAAAAAATTAAGAAATGGCGTTAAAAAAAATATTGAATTTTATTCCGTTAAAGAACGATAAAAAAAATGATGAAACGATGGGGGAAAAGAGATAATTTAGTTGACAACATTGACAAATAGATGAAGACGGACGACGTCACCTTGCGTCTCAATTTAGAAACTTTTTAAGCTCAATCTCATTTTTTTATTTATAAAAAAGAAAGGAGAAAAAAAAAAGTATAGTATAATAATAAATCTTGCCTATTACGAAAATTATGTCAACATCAGTCACGAGTGACGTCATTGTTACACACCAAAAATGTGAGTAAAAAAATAAATAATAACATGATAAAAAAACACAGTAAAATGTCAATATAACGAAGCTCAAAAACGTAGAAAAGTTTTTTCGCTAATTAAAACTTATGTGCAGTACAGTTTTAACAAAAAAAAAACGTAATTAAATTGTATTCAAATTTTGTGTTCTATTAAAGTTCGTTGAAAAGAAAATCAATAGAAACATCTATAAAAAGCCAAAATACTCAGATTTTCATTACATTGAAGTTTGTTGAAGAAGAAATCAGAGGAAACATAAAACTAGATTGCAAAGCTATATTAAGGATCGTAATAGATAGATATTTGCAGAAATCTTCAAAAATAATTTTGCATTGTACGAGGCGTATCCCAAAAAAAGGGGACCTTTGGTCCTTAAAAAAATTTGGTTCATAAAAAAAAATTTTTTTTTTCAGTTTTAGTTTACTATATATCTAAGTAACATTTATGCATAATTGCATAATTTTCCAAACATTTTTAGTACCTAAACGGCAGCCCAAATGACACCCCTTGCACAACAATC
>JAQGAZ010001409.1:0-30141 GCA_034692225.1 Polydesmus complanatus
CACTTTTTATGCAAGTAAATTCTCACTTTTCCGCAAGTAAATTCTCACTTTTTCCGCAAGTAAATTCTCACTTTTTAAGCAATTAAATTCTACTTTTGATGCAAGTAAATTGAACATTATTTTTATGCTATTAAATGCACTTTTGTGCAAGTAAATTCTCACTTTTTATGCAATTAAATTCTCACTTTTTATGCAATTATTAAATTCTCACTTTTTATGCAAGTAAATTCTCACTTTTCCGCAAGTAAATTCTCACTTTTTCCGCAAGTAAATTCTCACTTTTTATGCAATTAAATTCTACTTTTGATGCAATTAAATGCACTTTTCTGCAAGTGAATTTTCACTTTTTCTGCAAGTAAATTCTCACTTTTTATGCAAGTAAATTCTCACTTTTTATGCAAGTAAATTCTACTTTTTAAGCAATTAAATGCACTTTTCTGCAAGTGAATTCTCACTTTTTATGCAAATAAAATCTTCCCTTTTTATGCAAGTAAAGCGATATCTTTATTTATGCAAAAAAAAAATTACTATTTTCATGCAAGCACAAAACCTTTCTTAATATGCACGTGCATTTATCAATGTTATTCCTGCAATACTTCGTGCGAACACAATAAAAGTAATCGATTCTTGCAAGTTTATTTCGTGCAAGTAGATTGTATCTTTTAATACAAGCCCGATGTATGTGTGTGTGCCTTTAGTGTGGGTGCCCGTGCGTTTGGGGCCCCCGGGAGATGTGGCGGGGGAGGAGCCGTCGGACGCCGAGGTGTTCGAGGCCGTGGTCAGCTCCATGAGGAGGTACTACGAGCGCAGGGGCCATACCAAGCGGCCCCAGAGCCTGGTGAGGCGGAAGAGAGACGAGGAAATGGTGTGCTACAGCGAACTGGGCTGCTTCCGGGACGAAGGGCCCTTCGACTACTTGGACACTTTGCCTCAGGCCCCCGAAATCATCGGCACGCAGTTCCTGTTGTACACCAGGGCCAACCCCGAGGCCCACCTCCTCCTGCACTACGCCAACATCTCTTCCCTCTACACCCCGCTCTTCAATAGGTCACATCCGGTCAAAGTCATGGTGCACGGCTTCGGAAGCAGCTGCCAGAAGCAATGGGCCGTCGAGATGAGGAGCGCCCTCTTTCAACTGGTAATTAGCCAAATAAATTCACGAATTTTAAAAATGAGGCAGAAAGTTCCAGGGAAACTAACTCCGGGGGAATTTTGTCTCGAGGACTTTTAGTCCTGGAAAATTTATTTATCCGGACTTTTAAGTCTAAAGAAATTTATTTATCCGGACTTTTAGTTTAAAGAAATTTATTTATCCGGACTTTTAGTCTAGAGAAATTTATTTATCCGGACTTTTAGTCTAGAGAAATTTATTTATCCGGACTTTTAGTCTAGAGAAATTTATTTATCCGGACTTTTAATCTAAAGAAATTTATTTATCCGGACTTTTAGTCTAGAAAAATTTAATCTGGACTTTTAGTTTAAAGAAATTTATTTATCCAGACTTTTAGTCAAAGGAAATTTATTTATCCGGACTTTTAGTCCAGAAAAATTTATTTGTCCGGACTTTTAATCTTGGGAAATTTATTTATCCGGACTTTTAGTCTAGAAAAATTTAATAATCCGGACTTTTAGTCTAAAGAAATTTATTTGTCCGGACTTTTAATCTTGGGAAATTTATTTATCCGGACTTTTAGTCTAGAAAAATTTAATAATCCGGACTTTTAGTCTAAAGAAATTTATTTATCCGGACTTTTAGTCTAAAGAAATTTATTTATCCGGACTTTTAGTCCTGGGAAATTTATTTATCCGGACTTTTTCTCCCCTAAAAATAATCTATTTGTTTTGTTTTGTTGTAGAGCAACGTGAACGTGATCTGCGTGAACTGGGAGGAAGGGGCCTCACTGCCTAACTACGTGCAGGCCGCGGCCAACACGCGCCTGGTGGGCAAACAGTTGGCCAAGTTCATCCGGGTGCTGAACGGGGTAAGGGGCACCAACAACACCGCCTTCCACCTCATCGGCTTCAGCCTGGGGGCCCACGTGGCGGGTTTCGCGGGCGACGAGGCGCGCAACCTCAGCCGCATCACCGGCCTGGACCCCGCCGCCCCGCTCTTCGAAGGCTACTCCCCCAAAGCCCGTTTGGACCCCTCCGACGCCCTCTTCGTCGACGTCATCCACTCCAACGGAGAGAGCCTGCTGTACGGGGGCTTGGGGGCCTTCGAACCCATGGGCCACGTCGACTACTACCCCAACGGAGGCAAGGAGCAGGGCGGGTGCAGCAATATCTTCGTAGGGGCCATATCAGACCTTATTTGTAAGTTTTTAAAAAAAGGCCCTAAGTGCGAGGAAGAGGCCCCTAATCATTGTTTTTAGGGTACCAATCGAAGAAGGAGGGTGGGCGGAGCTTGTGCAACCACCGCAGGGCCTACAAGTTCTTCGCCGACTCCATCGTCAAGGCCTGCCACTTCCCGGCCTTCGCCTGCTCCGACTTCCGCTCCTTCCTGCAAGGAGACTGCTTCGACTGCTCTTCCGGCTGCGCCAACATGGGCTACTACGCCGACCGGTCCGCCCCCAGAGGCAAGTTCTACCTGCTGACCCGCGACGACGAGCCCTTCTGCGGTATACCACTCCCATTGGTGAGGCCCCTTAAGCCCCTTTATGACTAATCGCCCCTTTTGACTTATTAGCCAACCAGTTTAAGGTGGTGATCGAAAGCTCGATGGGTCTGAGCCCCACCTACGGGGCCCTGGAACTCACCCTTATCAACTGGAACATGAGGAACGAAACGTTTCAGCTGAGTCAGGAGGGGGAACAGCTGTTGCCGGGGCGGCCCTTGACCACGGTCATCGTGGCCCATCCCTTCATGAACAACCCGGTGTCGGCGCAGATCCGCTACATGCCTTACAAAGGTTGGATGACCAATGGGCTGGAGCGATGGGCCGTGGACAAGATCACCGTCATCAGCAGCGCCGGACAAAAGTAACGAACTAATTAATTATAAAACTAATTAACGCTTTTATAATTTCCCGCTCGCAAAAGGTACTCGTTCTGTCACCGCGGATTACCATTGGCCGAGGGCAAACCGGCTTCCGTCCTCTTGAGCCCCAAGCACTGTTCGCAGGACACGCCCCCACCTTCCTTCCGCCCGCTCAAGATGAAGCCGGTGAGCCTGGATGACGACGACGACGAAGAGGAGTCCAACGTCATCCCCACTTCCGGTCCCCGTAACCTCAGCAAGCCCTACGTCACCTCCAAAATCATCTACGGCAAAAAGGCTCACCACCAGGGAGGCCCCCCATCGGTCTACGCCCCCGGGCCCCCTTCCCCGCAACAACAACAACAGCAGCAGCTGCAGCAACAACAGGAGTTGAGTTCGCGCGCGGGTCACGAGAGGACACTGGTCCGCCCCTGGCGCCCCTACCACCACCCTATCCACTACTCCCAGCCCCATCAACCGCCCCCGGTGCGCCGCTCCGGTTCTTCCTCCTCATCCTCCTTCACCTTCCGCTCCGCCAAAACTTTCCCGCACCAAGAGGAACGTCACTTCCGGCTGGTGCAGTGGGTACCGGAAGCCAGGGCGCAGATCGTCTTTATACCAAAAAGGATCGAGGAACATTTTATCCCGCTACGACACGAGGGACTTCCGGTGCAGCAAAACGGAAGGAGGTTGAAAGACGTTCTCAAACGTTTTGAGCTTCCGGAATTACAAATATAAAAAAAAAACAACTTCCGTTACATTATTTATTTATTTTTATAATACAGTAATTATTATTTTACGAGAACAAAAATTGTATACGGTGAAAATGTCAATACAACGAACTGTTCACTTTAACGAAATTCGGGAGGGGAAAAAAATTCAGTATAACGAAATTCTTACTCCAGTAAAATTCTCGTACTAGACTGTATTCGATATAACCAAATTCGTTATAACGAAATTCTTAATGCGAAGAAATTTAAGAATTTTGATATAACGAATTTCAGAAAATGAATTTCGGATATTAAAAGCGGAAATTCGTTTGCATTTATAAAATCCTCACTACAACGAAATTTTGATATTCGATATACCGAAATTCCGATTTCAACAAAAATCGCCCATTACTAAGGATAGATTTAATTTATTGGTTTGACATTGTCAGTACAACGAACTTCGTTGTATCGACGTTTGACCGTATCTGTATTTTTTTCATTCGTTTTTTTCTTTTCTTTTTGCTTTAATTATTTCAATACTCAGCAGCTTTATTTATTTTTTTATTTATTTATTTTTTGTGGCGCTGGCGTCGTTTTTTTTTTATATATATTTATGATACCCATATACAAAAAGATAATTTATATTTATCCCCTTTTTTATAGAAATTTACACCCATATTAAAAAAAAAAATTTAATATAATTATATTTCAAGAAAAAAATATATATAATTCCGAATGACAATTATTGAGCGTAACAAAGAAAACAAAATTAATTGTATAATATATTCTTTCGAAACTTTTTCAATACAGTACAACTCGACATTGTGTTGAGAGGATAATCAAATGAGCATTTTATTAGGCTTAACTACTGTTAGAAACTTTTTTTATGTACGCTCGTATAATAATGAAAATGGAAAAATTAGCTCATTTTTTTTTTTAAAAAAAAAAAAAAGTTTGCTAAATTTTAACGAAATTTTAATTACTAGTATCGTAATATTTTTTTTTTTTTAAAAAAAATAAAAGTTTGCTAAATTTTAACGAAATTTTTATTACCTATCGTAATATTTTTTTTTTTTTTAAAAGCAAATTTGCAAATTTCCCTCAAAATTTTGTTAATTCTAAAAAATAATTTGTTTTTCAAAAATAAACAAAAAAATTTTTCTAAAAACTTTGTTAAAATCTCTACCCGTATTTTCAATTGTGTAATTGCCATCAATGTTGTACTTGACTCCACAACATCAAAAAAAAAGATATTTACCTATTTATTTTTTTATACAATAAAAAAATTTTTTTTTTATCTAATTAAAATAAATTTTGATTAGTGTATTATCGACCTTTCTAATAATTATCAGCTGTTTTTCCAGTAATAATGATGGATCGTTAAAAGAATACATTTTGTATTCCAACCGCTCAAAAAAAAAATACCCTACGGTAGCCCACTGGTGGCAAATATGTCAACTACAAACGTAAACAAACCAAACCGCAATGTCCTTCAACCCATAAAAACTACTCCGCACACAACTAGCGCCACCGAACGACAAACATTTCAACTACAATAATTAAAACCCAAATTTAATAAATAAAAAATAATCATAAAAAAAAATATATACTCAAAAAAAAAAAAAATAATAAAAACCAATAATTAAAAAAATGTTCTTTTAAATTAAAAAAAAAAAAAAAGCAAACGAATGTGAGTGACGTCACCGCGGTAAATCAGCTGGCAAACCCAAAAAGAGAGAACAAAACCGACGTAGAGAGTGTGCGTTAAAAAAAAACGCGTCCGAACATTTTATATTGTTAAAATGTGAAAGCGAGGCGTAATAAGGTAACAATAATAATAATTGAAAGGTCGGAATTGAACAACCAAATTAATAATAATAGGATGTAATTGTCACAACAACAACAAAATGGAGAGGACATAACAACCTAATAAGGAAATTGCACACACATGTGTTCCTACTTCAACTACGTAATATTCAACGCACGCGGCATGCATTCTGTTGACATCGATAACAAATACGGAGTATTAAATCAATTTTTAAAATATTAAATATAACAACATCCATGATAATGAGGTAGATGAAAAGTCGCAGCTGCGCACGAGACAACACAATCGTCGAGTGTGGCTTCGAAAGTTATCGGAGCGCATCAAGTGCATAGATCGAGTCGCGTTTCCAAGGAAACGACATCTTATCTTACGCTTAATAATAATAATAATAATATAATCTTTCATTTACTAGGAATTAACTCTAATAATAATAAATAATTAAAAGAATGGAGTTTTCGGCGGTGATCTACGCGGCGTTCGCGCTGCTGGTTGTGTTCTGCGCCCTCCTGCAGTTCCGCGTCAACTTCGGGAATGCCGGCAAAAGTTCGGAGAACTTGCACGGAGCGAGAAACGCAGAGTTCCAGGCGTTCCAGAAACAATTCTTCATTCCCTACTTTCTCTCCCTCTTCTCCGACTGGCTGCAAGGTAAATAACTAACCCTCCCCCGCGCACACCGAACCATACGCCACACCCCACGCGCAGCAGCACTCGACTTCTAAATTGGCTTTACACCCCGGGCCCTTCCTTATAAATTAATTATTGGTTCCAGGGTTGATCATGATAGTGGGAATGACAGTTTCTTGAGTTAAGGGACTAGCTGTGTTCGCGTAGGATATAAGCGAGTGGTTCTCTCGAGTGAAATTGTATGCGAAAGTTGAAAAAGAGTTTACTGAAGTTTGTTGCGGTTGCAGAAAAATGTGTGACAGGTTCCAGAAAGTACAGTTTCTAGAATTGAGTGATCATTCCCATGAATTTAAGTGACAATTTTTTAGAATTAATGAGTGTTTCAAAGAGCTAAGTGACAGAGTTTCTCGAATGTTGTAAATGTTTTAAGGTCGTTTCACGATCATTTCCAAGAGTTTTGTGACTGGTTTCCAGAATTAACTGACTGCTTCCACGAGTTTAAGTTTCAGAGAACAGAAAACAAGTTACGAGATCAAAATGTTCCAAAAAAATGTTTCATAGCGTTTGTTTAGGACCGAACTGAAACGTTCATTTCTATTATCCTTCTTTTAACTTTTAATAGCACGAGCAAAAGTCTCAAAACTCAGTTTCAAAACTCAAACAGTTACTGAAGTCTCAAAAACAAGTTTAACTTATTAACCTTATTACTGGCTAAGCTCATCTTGAATAATTTAGTACACGGTTAGTTTATAGAATAGTAAAAGTAATTTTGTTTCCTACCGTTCTTTCAGGTCCTTACGTGTACAAGCTGTACAGTTCTTACGGCTTCGTTCCGTCGCAGATCGCCTTCCTCTACGTGGTGGGTTTCGCCTCGTCCGCCGTCTTCGGAACCTTCGCCGGCTTCTTCGCCGACCGCTACGGCCGCAAACGCTCCAGCCTCGTCTTCTGTCTGGTCTACATCTTCTGCTGCTTCACCAAGATCTCTCCCAACTTCTACTGGCTGATGGTGGGCAGGGTGATGGGCGGAGTGGCCACCTCCCTCCTCTTCTCCACTTTCGAGTCTTGGTACATTCACGAACACACTCTGCGCCACAACTTCCCGCAACACTGGATGGCAGGTATACGCACTAACGAGCACCTGTATATATAATATACACGAGATTAATATTTGAATACATACGCAAAAGTTTGATCAATCAAAAAAATTTTAAACATTTACCATTTTAAATTGCAGGAACTTTTTCCCGCGCCACTTTGTGCAACGCCCTGCTGGCCATCGTAGCCGGAGTAGTGGCTAACGTGCTGGCTGAGACCTTGGGCTTCGGTCCTTTGGCTCCCTTCCTTCTGGCGATTCCGGTTCTTTTCCTGGGCATGCTGGCCATCGCGCTCAAGTGGGAAGAAAACTACGGGTCCGAAGAAGAGTTTCGGATGAAAGGAGCCGCGTGCACCGACGCCGTCTCTCTCATCTTCAAAAACAAGCAAATCCTCATTCTCGGAACGATTCAGTTCTTGTTCGAGAGCGTCATGTACATGTTCGTCTTCGTCTGGACTCCTATCCTCGACTCTCAAGGACACACGCCGCTAGGTATACGCGCACAAAGTTCACTAATTAACCGCTAAATCGATCGCGAAAATTGGTTGGCACGTCAATAATTATTATTTTCACTTAGTAGACCTCTCGTTGAATCCTTTTAGAAAGTTTCTAGAAACAGAAATCGAAGTGAAAAAGATTCGAAGCAAAAAAAAAAAAAAAAACGCTGTAGCATAGAAAGCCGAGTAAAATGTCGGTGAGTGGAAGAATCACGTTTCGTACTACCATTTTCTGTTATAAATATAAAAAAAAAAATTAATTAAATATTACATCACCTAATTAGGAAAATTGAAAAGAGCCATCTAGTGACAATTTTACAAAATTTTAAATATGTCAAGTACCTAATTAGCAAAGTAATTACTTCAATTAACAATAGAAATTTTGTTTTTGTTTTTTTTAAAGAAAATTCAAAATGATTCATACAGAGGTCTACATGTAGCACGTTTAATGCAGCATTCATTATTCCCCTCCCCTAAACAAATACAGCAGTTCCCGTTACATAAAAACAAATCCCCAGTGTGTTATTATACAGTTGTTTATGTACAATTTTATGGAGTAACCCACTTTAATATTTTATTCACCTCCCTTATGTACAACAGCTTTATTATTTTAGCTCTCTCCGAGATGCAATCGCTATAATTTATCATTGAATATTACTAGAAAACAATATTTCCGTTATGAATTCTTAAAATTCCTAACTGTTAACTAGGAATGTTGTTAAAAGTTTTGAGAAACTGTGGGGAGCTGGTCGGTTATAACTTTTTGAATTACAGTTCAAGAACTGCTACAAAAGTTGCTAGCTTTGATTTGTATACCAAGTATTATCATCTCTCGTATAAGAGGGGGAATAATGAATTTGTAGGGGAACAAATTGTAGTGTCAAAAATTTCAAAATAATAACACAGTCAGAGATAACAGTAGTGAGACCGTTTTAATAGTATTACTGTATTTATTTTAAAGGTTAGGGATGCTGCAGTACTCACCGAAGAAGATTCCTCTCCTATAATAACAATACTGTAAGTGGAACCATGTGCATTCATTCGGTCACCATTTTCTCAATGTTATCTATGCTGAAAAAATGAAAAATTTTAAATTATATTCACGTATTACATGTGTATTATGGCTCCGTGTTGCTACCGCTAGTAACAACATTAAGTAGAGCCAACATTAAGTGTCTAATTTGAGTCTCGTAATAAAAAAAACTGGGACCGACCAAATGTGCATGGATCCACTTCTAGAACAGTGTTGCTAAAAGTAGGAGATGGTGGATCTCCTGTCGTAAGCAGCTTTCTATGGCATTCACCTTGAAGGTGCTAGCACTACAAAGATTTATTAAAATAGTCTCATTACTTTTATGTATCTAACACATGGGGTGACTTAGAAGGAAGTAAATATTTAGAAAATGTTACCTAATATTGTTTACTTTCTTTTATGAACTTCAGGTATGGTGTTCGCGTGCTTCATGGTATCCATGATGATCGGTTCGTCCGTGTGCCAACTGACCTCCTCGTCCTCCGAGAACCTAATGCGCGGTACCCTCGCCATCGCCCTAGCTTCCATCCTCGCCTGCATCTTCGCTACCTTCTCCTCCGAAGTCAAAGTCTCCTTAGCTTTCCTCGCCTTTCTCCTCCTCGAGCTCTCCGTGGGAATCTACTTCCCCTCGGTCAGCTACTTGAGGTCTCAACTCATTCCCGAGAGTCATCGAGCCACCATCATGAACTGCTTTCGCCTTCCCATGAACGCCATCACCTGCGCCGGCCTGCTCTGGATGGACGAGAAGAAGAGCGTGGGCAACCGCGAGATTTTCGTCGTGTGCTCGTTCCTCCTCTCCGTCGCTGCTCTCGCCAGTCTCAAACTCAACTCGGCCAAAACGACGTCCGAAACGACTGAAAAAATCTCTTTGATCAGCGAAGAAACCAAAGAACAAACGCAGGCGAATGACATTATATAAGGAACGAACAGTTTCGCCGCATAATAAATTTTGGAGCTATACTTTTTTTTTTTTGAGAGAGAAAGGCAGAGAAATATAAATTTTTTATAATTCCCATGTTATAAATTAAATTATAAACAATAAAATAACTAAAATTGTATAAAATATTTTTGTTTGTTGTCCTTCGCAAAATTATTTCCGTACGGTATATAATTTTTTTCATTTTTTTTTTTTTTAAATCTGAAATAATAGGTACTACGATAAATTTGTTTTCGTATTATAATTATGTCATCATTATTTTGCATTGCCAAAAGAAAAAAATTTGAAAATTTAGTTTCAATAATTTAACCAAAAAATAATAATAATAAAAAAAAAAAAATGTAGGTAAATTTTCTACCAATAAAAATTTCATATCGACTTTATAAAAGTAAAAAAAAAAAAAAAATATTTGGCATTGCATAATAAAAATATATTATTTATGTTTTTATAATTTCAACGTTCGATTTTTTTTTTTTATCACAATTTTAGTTGTCTACGGTTTCGGTTTTTTTTTACTTGCAAAACGAACTTTTATATTTGATAAACCTCATTAAATTAGTTTTAACCGTAAGGACGAACGGAAGATGATGTTCTAAATCTCTTTTTAGGATCTAAGAAAAAGATAAAACAAATTAATACCGTAATTCAAAGTTTTATAAAAGAAAATTTTTTCTTACTCTCTGCTTAAGTTTCGGTAAAAATAGTCGTAATTTCTCCATCATTCCTAATTCCGCGATCACCTGGTTCAATTCGTCATCTCCGAAAACGTCCAAGATCATATCCACGGCTTCGCAACAAACCCACATAGAGCTCTCACGCGAAGCACACTCCAATAAAAACATTCCGATCATCTGAAAAAAGATCAAACGAAAACCTACGTGAACCTTCGCCCGCTCACCATTATTAAAAAAGATGTTACGGCTTTTGTTTACCTTAATATTGGACGCGCACTTGTCGAATGATCGACCCATCAGACAACCTATGGTTCCGATAACTCTGATAACGTTGGCCTTCAGCTCATCCTCCTCGCTGCTTCGAACGAGTTCGAAGAAACGATTTAGGTCTTCGGAAGAGAAGTTCTCGAAATGAGCGGATTTGACTTGCGCCAGCTTCTGCACGATAGCAGCCATGGCTTTAGTAGCTGCTTCAGCAGACTCCGCACCTTTAATTTAAGATAAAGCGAGACAAGTATTATTAATAATTCTCAATTAAGTAAGACAAAATACTTTTGCTTTGGAAGAGAATCTTTCCGATCTGAATCCAAGCTCCGAACAGCTGGTTTTGCACCTCCAACTCACTCGCTTCCAAACAACCGAACAAATTGTTCAGGCATAACAGGCTCACGTTCTTAGCCTTAGATAATCTAAAACAAAAAAAAAAATTAAGAGATTTAAAATTAGCTCTTAAATATTAAAAGCTCAAAAACTTACTGCTCGTTAATTTTTTTTCCTTCCGAAGTGGTAACAAATTTCTTAAAAGTTTCGTCCTCGATTTCCGAGTTTAATTTCGTTAAAATCAGGTTGATTAAATCGTTAGTTTGAATTTGTTTGAGGAAGTCGACCGGAACGCTCACCACGTTCTAAAAAACGCAGAACATAAGTTTTAAATTTATTCCTAAAATGTCACAATTCCATATATGTTAACCTGAGGTGGAGTCTGTTCGCAATCCATAACCTGATCATCCATAAAACACATGTCGTCGGAAGCGTCGCTACTCTCCACTTCTTCCCATTGCTCGCTTTCATCTACATCCAAAAAGCAAAAAAAAAAAAAGGGTGAAATTATCTCGATTTTACTACATGTACAACAACAACAAAACAAAAAAATAGAAAACTTACCGTCACCACAACACATATTGGTTATGATTTCTAAAGAAAACTGTTGAGCGGACAAGATCCATTCTAATGACTGAACGCTGCTATCCATCTAATTAACGTAAAAATTAGAAACGCAGTGAAGAAAACTTTCCATCATTAATTTTGATTTCTTACCTCATCGAGACCAGTTTTTCTGGCCACGGCTGAAACTAAAAGATCCGAATTGACAGCCAAAGCGCCGGATAAACAACCGAGAACTTGAGCGCTAACCTCGGAACTCAAACGACCGAAGCCGCGATTTACTATCATACCTACAAAACAACACATGCCAAATACGTAAAAATACGAAAGTAATTTCAGAATTAAGCCACATAAGGTTTTTAATATGGTTCTGCAATTTTCTCCCAAATGCAGCATTATTTTGTACTGTTTCGGGTCTTTTAAGTAGAGAGAGCAAGCGCCTATACATTGGAAAATAAGTCAAACTTGAGTAGACTCATGAAGTAACGATTCCCAGTTATTGTACAAGACTCTCTAAGAATAACAAAACCATCAAACAAATGCTGCATTTGAAAAGCTGAAGAGCCATATTAAAAGATTGTAAAATGGGTCCATGATTCTCAAATCTAATGCATTTCTCTAATACCAGAAGGCAATGCAAAACCCATTCAGAAATACACACAATATTAAAAGCCTTCTATAATATCGTGTGTTAATTACTGCAACTTTTTGAAGTTATGTGACAGACAATTTCATTAATTAACTTACCAGCTGCTAAAACCCTGAGTAGAAGAGCGCTGGAACTTGTTCCTTCAGTTTTAAACAGAGAATCGAGTATTAATTCGTTTTCCTTTTCGCTGAGAACGGCGCAAACCGTAACATTGTCTTCGCTCACCGTTTGTAAACAATAAGCTAGAATAAATAAATAACGAATTCTTTAATTTAAACCTTAATGAAGCAAAGAAACAAAAATTTTGAGAATTTACCAACAGCTACGACAATTTTTTCTTCGTATAGTTGCGTGTTTAGACAAGGCAGTAAAAATTCTGTTAATTTTTCACGGTTAAATATTTTCACAGCTTTTCCAACACTTTCACTAATAAAAAAAAGAGAGTTTAATTATTAAAATTAGGTTTTTGTTAAAAGACGTGTGAAAGAAAAAAAACTTGCCATAAATTTAAAAGTAAATAAGTTGCTTCGATAAAAGTTTCAACTTCGGAACTGATTTTACCGTTTGTGATTTTACATTGCTTCCAACCGGCTGGAAACTAATAAGAAAAAAGTATAAAAAATTAAATTATCAGAAACCTCATAAAATACTGTAATGTTTATTTATTAAATCAATCAAACCTGAGCTTTGTACAGAGCAACTAAAGGTGTCATAACATCGTTGACAACCATATTCTCACAAATCTCGTGACCCAAAGCGCTTAATTTCCTAGAAAAAAAATGAAAAGAATTTTAATTCAAAAACAATACTTGAATTTTGAGCTCTCCAAAAATTTTTGCAACTATAATTTTTGACTCATCTGAAATTTTTACACTTGCAAATTTATCCGAACAATTTTTATACAAAAAAACAACATTGCCACTTCTGCTATGTTTATGCTGATACTTGAAAATCAATTTATCCAGGCGAATTTTCGCCCGTGGAATTTTAATTTAACTAAACATTTTTTCCTACTATAATTTTAATCTATCCAACTATATTTTCTAGTGCAATTAACGTAAATCTTGATCTCTCTTCGATGATTTTCACTCAAACACGGATGAACCTACGGCTTCTGATTTATCAACGCGTGTTCGCTCATGAACAACGCCTGTTTTTTTGCTGTAAATTAAAAATTAAATTACCTAAGAACTCCTACTGACGAATGCCTGGTAGCTGAATGTTTGTCCATTAAAAGCGGCGCGATAATTCTCACGAAATTCGACTCCAAGATGTGCGGAACGGCGTATGACTTGTGGAGGATGGAAGAGAGCGAGCACAGCGCGCACTCTTTCGCCTCAACGTTTCCATATTGCAACTAAATTAAAAGAAATTAAAACTTTTAAGAAAAACCATTATGAACTAGATACTTAGCTATAATATTTAACTTACCTGTTTCTTGAGTTCGACGAGTGTTTGGGCGATGTTGTAGACTGGCGGCTGTGGAATGGGTTTGGAAGAGCATCCATTGAGTCCCAGCACTTTGGCTTCGGCCGCCACGTGTTCGTCGCCCTCGGCAGAGCTCTCATCCCCCGCCGCTGCCTCCTCACTCACTTCCATCTCACCCGTGGGATTAGCACGAACTCTTCTTCGATTACGTCGACTCGACTTCCCCATTTGATTAATTTAAATTACGCTTTTAATTGATTAAAACTTTAATTTTTTAACGCGCGTATTTTCTTGGAAAAACGCGGTGCAGGAGAAATCAAAAAGAGCGGACGAAAACGAACAGCGCCATCTAGTGAGAAACCCCAGCATTACACGAAGCCGCTCATAATTCAAAAAATGTAACTTTAAAAGTAAACATTTAAAAATTAATTATTATCTGTACTTTATAATTATTAATTATTGAAAAATATATATATATTTTTTTATACAAATACAATTTTAAAGAAAATAAATGATCACTGTACTGTGAAAAAATGTTTTCAATTTTTACTGAATCGGGTGTTGATAGCTGTAAAAACTTACTTCGCGAACGCTACCTACCATTGGCATCAGGTACAAGGAAGGAATATGAGAATGTTTTATTGCAATGATGAGTAGCGTTCAAATTGTAAGTAAAACATCTTTTAAAGCCCACTCCTGTAAAATCCACAGCTTTCATGTTAATTTCATTATTATTATTATTTTTTAATTAAACGCTATTATAAAAAAAATTGTTTTAATTTTTAATTATTATATAATTTAATATACCGGTATATAATATATTTAACATAAATTTTTAAATTAATTTTTTGTTAATTATTTCTAGGCTATTTACATTCCGTAATAAAAGTCATTGAATATAGTCTAGATTATTATTGAATCGGGTTTTGAGGACAAAAACATCGGATAATTATATAAATGAATATGTAGAAGGGGAAAGAAAACCCACTTTTTTTTTTTAACGTTTTTTTAATTACGGAGCATTATTTAGATTATCGAAAATGACGCCTGTTTATAATTTATTGAGGAGAGACATGCAAGGACGTCACTGTCAAAAGGCACAGTAGGCCTATATGTATACCCAAGTGACGTCAGGAGTACACGACGCACAAATTCTGGGAATCTCCATATTAAATAAATACTGCAAGGATAAAATTCATATTATCTAATACTGTACAAAGTTTTTTCCCCACCCGGCCCGCTTTAATAAACTATTATAATATTATACAGTATTATATTATACAGCACATGTACTGTAGCCTATTTTAAAAAAAAAAAAAAAAAAGAATTAGTACAAAATAACATTTAAAAAATGGTTTAATTAAGTTAGTTATGCAATAACTTTATAAATTTACCTTTTGAAACCCCCGATTCTACGTTTTTTTTTTTCCAAAAGAAAAAGTCCACTTTTTTTTTTTTACCAATCATAAATAAATTTAAAAAAAAAAAAAAAAAAATTAGATACGCGGTAATGCAATAAAAAATAATGATTGATTAGTTTACAATAAAATTGATTTAAAATTTTTAAACCTATAGAATTTTAATTTTTAAAAAATGTCTTAAAATTTTTTTTTTTTTTATATAATTATTAATACTCCGTAATAAACAAAACATAATGATGATTTTAACAGTTATTTTTTTAATTACTGTAATGCAGATTATAACAGTAATAATTAATGTTACGTATTAAAAAAATGTTTTAAAAGTATTATTATTATAATAATAAATGTAGGTTTTTCCTGAGTCCACGCAATGACGTCGACATATGACATATCGCTAGAGCTGTCAACATGAAAGTATTTGCTCTGCATTTACAACCATTCGCCCTGCCTGCTCAACAGATGAAACTGAAAACTTTAAAGAATAAAGAAGGCCAAATATTTGACATTAAATCCACAATCAGATTCTCATCTAAAAAATTAATCTTAAAATCCAAAAAAAAAGTTATTTTTTTTCTGTCTTATTTTTTTAAAAGAATCGAAAATGATGAAACTGATCGTTGCTCTTCTTTTCGCTTTCCTTTTCATTCAGGTAAATCACTCATTAAGATTATTATTTTTATTGTACTTTTAAATAAGTAATTGTATCAGATAGTAATAATCATTATGAGATTTAAGATTACACAAAATAATATTATGCTTTTGGATTCGATTAAATTCCAAATTTATTTTTTAAATTATTATTATTATTGTAAGGCGCAAATTTTAAATTTCTCCTATTAATATACAAAGCTCGTACATGTGTATACCCTTAAATAGCTACACATGGTTTAAATGAGATTTAGTTTGAGTTGAATAAGATTTAATTTGAGTTAAATAACACTTAATTTGAGTTAAATAACACTTAATTTGAGTTAAATAACACTTAATTTGAATTAAATAAGATTTAATTTGAGTTAAATTGAAATTTGTTGCGAGTTTAAAATATTATAGGAATAAGTAAAACTTGTCCATTATAGTTCATAATATACCATTACATTAATTACAATTGCGCTGATGAATAATTTATATGACGTCATTAATAATAAAAAAAACACTAATAATTTATTATTATTTTTCAGGTTGTGTTTTGCGACGACTCAGCTGACGCTGTCGAAGAGGCAGTGCACGAGTTGAACGCCCGTTTGACCTCTATGACAGCTGGAGATGGCGGAGAAGCTTCATCCGGTTCCTTGAGCTCTCTTCTCGATATCCTAAGCTCTCTTCGTTTAAATAAAAATAAAACTAATTAGGAGTGCTCTTTTCATTTTAATAATAATTAAACAAAACAAACATACAACAGTTTCTCCCTCGAATTGGCGTTTGAAATAACTGAGTGAAAGAATAGGAAAAACATAGTACACGAAATCCCAGAAATGCAAAATGTTAGAAAACATTTAAAAATCGAAATCACCTTTTAATAGGAAGCGCAACTTACGGTAGGAATGACACAATGGGGGCTTAGCAAAAAGAAACGGGGGTTTAGATCAAGAAATCCGAAGTGAATCCAACAATTCACGAAACAATTAAAACAAAAGCTAAATTTTTTTAAAAAAAATTAAAACTTTAAGAAAAAGCATTATCAACAAATTAGCTATAATATTTAAGTATAATTTAACTGACCTGTTTCTTGAGTTCGACGAGTGTTTGAGCGATGTTGTAGACTGACGGCTGTGGAATGGGTTTGGAAGAGCATCCATTGAGTCCCAGCACTTTGGCTTCGGCCGCCACGTGTTCGTCGCCCTCGGCCGAGCTCTCATCCGCCGCCGCCTCCTCACTCACTTCCATCTCACCCGTCGGATTAGCACGAACTCTTCTTCGATTGCGTCGACTTGACTTCCCCATTTGATTAATTTAAATTACGCTTTTAAATTGATTAAAACTTGAGTTTTAACGCGCGCATTTTCTATCAAAACTTAGTTCGCGAACGCTACCTACTATTGCCATCAGGTATAAGGAAGGAACATGAGGATGTTTTATCGCAATGGTAGATAGCGTTCAAATAATATGTAAATCATCTTTTAATGCCAAAATCCACATAAGACGACTATGATTAAAAAAAAAAAAAAAAAAAAAAATGTAAAATCCACAGCTTTCATGTTAAATTTCATTATTATTATTATTTTTCAATTAAGCGCTATTAAAAAAACTGTTTTAATTTTTAATTATTATAGGCTATAATTTGATACATAATATATTTAACATGAACTTTGAAATTAATTTTTTGTTACATATTTCTAGGCTACTTACATTGCGTAATAAAAATCATTGAAAATAGATTATTATTGAATCGTGTTTTGAGAATAAAAAACATCGGAGATATAAATGGATACGTAGAGGGGGGAGAGGAAACACAATAATAATTACGTCAATTGTTGTTGTTGTTTTTTTTTTAATTACGGAGCATTATTTAGATTATATCGAAAATGACGCATGTTTGCAATTTATTGATGAGGAAGAGGGGACGTCACTGTCAAAAGATACAGTACATGTCCACCCGAGTGACGTCAGGAATACAATTTAGATCACAAATCCAATACACGAAGCACAAATACTGGGAATGTCCACTTTAATTAAAAAAGAATAAAATAAATATTACCTAATATTAAGTTCTTCCCCCTTCCCCCCCCCCCCCCTCACACTCTAATAAACTATTTTTTTACTACTGTAATTAAATGCACAATATTAATTTTTATATACAGTATAATGTTATTTTAAAAAAAATAAATTAGTATAAATTAAATAACATTTAAAAAATGGTTTGATTAAGTTAGTTATGCGATAGAAATGATTTATAAATTTATCTTTTGAATTTCATAAACTTTGAAAAAAATAAAATTTAAAAACTTAAAAAAAAAAAAAACAATGTAAAGATTTTTTTTAAATTGAAAAATAATAATCCGTACAGTATCGTAATTAAAAGAAGGAAATAATGATAATTTTTTTACAGATTTTTTTTTTAAATTAATGAAGATTATTATAAATATTGTAATTAATGTTAAATAAAAAAATGTTTTAAAGTTATTGTAAATACAAAACTAGGAAATTATTCCTCAGAACAATGCAATTGAAATAATTGATATTAGGCCATAACATTACCGCAGTCGCCGTGCTCATATTAATTATTTGTTTAATTTTTACAGTAATCTCCCACCCACCCCATTCATTTCTATTTCCCTATGAAAAACAAATAAACAAATAAACAAAAAATAATAAAATAAATAAAATAAAAATTTGGGAGCCATAAATAGAGGATTAAAATTTGACATGAATTCCACACTCAAAATTTTTTCTCTCAAAAAAATTAAAAGTTGAAAATTTTAGTTTTTTCTTTTTTTTGCGAATCGAAAATAATGAAATTGATCGTTGCTCTTCTTTTTGCTTTCCTTTTCGCTCAGGTAAACTACTACCAAGATCTATGCTACTACTCTATTACTTTTTCTAGTTTAATATTGGTAGTTATATGTTATGCTATTAGATTAAGCTAGACATAAATTTTTCTTCATTGGATTTAAACTCTGTTTTAAGCTTAGTCTATTATGAATACAATTTATTTTCAGTTAAATAAGATTTAATTAGAGTTAAATGAAATTTAATTCAAGTTAAATGAAATTTAATTCGAGTTAAAGGAAATTTAATTCGAGTTAAATGAAATTTAATTTGAGTTAAATGAAATTTAATTCGAGTTAAATGAAATTTAATTCGAGTTAAATAAAATTTAATTCAAGTTAAATGAAATTTAATTCGAGTTAAATTAAATTTAATTCAAGTTAAATAACATTTAATTCAAGTTAAATAACATTTAATTCAAGTTAAATGAAATTTAATTCGAGTTAAATTAAATTTATTCCGACTTAAATGCAATTTAGTGCCAGTTAAATAAGATTCAATTCGAGTTTAAATAAAGTAATTAACCCTCAAGTTGTAAGCATAATTAATTACGACAAAATTTAATGCAACGCGACGTCATTAATAATTATGTATAAAACTAATATTTTATTTTTCAGGTTGTGTTTTGCGAAGAGTCAGCTGACGCTGTCGAAGAGGCGGCGCATGAGTTGAACGCCCGTTTGAGCTCTCTGACCGGAAGTGGCGGAGGTGCTCCATCCGGTTCCTTGGGCTCCCTCCTCAACAGCCTGGGCAGCGGCAAATAGAAACAGATCAATTACTACAAACTACTACTATAGCTATTAATTTCAGAACTGTTTCTAATTGAAAAATAAACTTCGCAAATCCATTTAAAAAAAAATAATTAGCCTATTATGTCTTCTCTCTTCATTTAAATAAAAACAAAATTAATTTAAAAGATTTAAAACGAACAAATTCTTTTCATAATATTAATAAAAGTCAATAACGACCCAGTAAAATGGTGTTTTAAAGATGGAAACGTGGAATAAATAAAAGTGCAGGGGAGGAGAAAAAACAAACAATTACGTCAAAAGTTCAAAAGTTATTGTTTTCATCGTCTTTTAGTTAGAGCTTTATTTTGCTAAACGAAAATGATGCATATGTTTACAATTATTTACGATGAGGGGAGGGGGATGGAGAGAGCGACAATGGACATCAATCAATATGTCCACCTGAGTGACGTCAGGAATACAATTCAGACCACAAATTCAATACGTGTACACGAAACACGATGAGACACAAACTCTAGGAATTTCCACCGTAAATAAAAATGAAAACCCCGATTCTACGTTTTTCTTTTCCAAAACAAAAGGTCCACTTTTTTTTTTACCAATCATACCATAAATAAATGTTTTTTAAAAAAAAAAAAATATATTAGATATCGGTAATGCAATAAAAAATAATGATTGATTACTTTACAATAACATTGATTTAAGATTTTTAAGAAATTTTAATTTTTAAAAAAATGTTTCGAATTTTTTTAAAATTAATAATAAAAAAAATAAAGATTTTAACAGTTATTTTTTTAATCACGGTAATGCAGATTATAACTGCAATAATTAATGTTACATATTAAAAAAATGTTTTAAAGTTATTATTATAATAAAAAAAAATAAATGTAGGTTTTTCCTTTGTCCACGCAATGATGTCGACATAACATGTCAACTGTCAACATGACAGTATTTGCTCTGCATTTACAATGACCACCCCCCTCCCCCTAACCACTGCTGCCCCTCGCCCTGGTCAACAGATGAAACTGAAAACTTCGGAGTATAAATAGGGCCAAACATTTTCCAACAAATCCACACTCAGATTCTCATCTAAAAAATTAATCTTAAAATCCAAATTTTTTTTTTCTGTTTTATTTTTTTAAAATAATCGAAAATGATGAAATTGATCGTTGCTCTTCTTTTCGCTTTCCTTTTCATTCAGGTAAATCACTCATTAATATTATTATTTTTATTGTAGTTTTAAATAAGTAATTTTATCAAATAGCAATAATCATTATGAGATTTAAGATTAAACAAAATAATATTATATGCTTTTGTATTCGATTAAACTCGGTTTAAATTTCAAATTTTCCGTATTAATTATACAAAGGTCGCAGGTGTAACCTAGATGTAGATGATGTTTAATTCGGGTTTAAATAAGATTTAATTTGAGTTAAAATAAAATTTAATTTGAGTTAAAATAAAATTTAATTTGAGTTAAAATAAAATTTAATTTGAGTTAAATGAAATTTAATTTGAGTTAAATGAAATTTAATTTGAGTTAAATGAAATTTAATATTTTGAGTTAAATAAAATTTAATTCGAGTTTAAAATAAAGAAACTAACTCGACACAAGTAAAACTTGTCCATTATAGTTCATAATATGCCACTACATAGATTACAATGCGTTGATGAATAATTAATATGACGTCATTAATAATATTATTTATTTATTTTTTTTTTTATTTTAATATTATTTTTCAGGCTGTGTTTTGCGAAGAGTCAGCTGACGCTGTCGAAGAGGCGGTGCACGAGTTGAACGCCCGTTTGGCCGGAGGTGGCGCTCCATCCGGTTCCTTGGGCTCTCTCCTCAACAGCCTGGGCAGCGGCAAATAGAAACAGATCAATCCACAAACTAACTACTCCGCTACTACTGTATTTTACTATTATTAATTTGAAAAATAATGTTCTAAACTAAATGAAATAAATCAAACAAATGCATTTAAAAAGAAATATAAGTCTTCTCTCTATAAGTCAGTGTTTCTCAACCTTTTTTGTTCCATGCCCCAAATTTTTATGCCCCCCCCCCCCCCTCCCACATAATAAAAAAAAAGGAAGTTTATTATGCTAAATAAGCGCTGATCTTGCGAGACGCGAAATATTTTTTAGTAAAAAAAAGACAAATTTGGCTCTTTTTTGGATAAAATAATAAGATTTCTAATAATAATTTGTCTCAACGCCATTGCCCGGCCCCTGAACCATATGAAATTGCCCCACGTTGAGAGCCACTGCTATAAGTCCTCTCCGCTATAACAATGCTTGATGGCCGTCATGATACACAGTACGGTAGCAATTGAAAGACGCGATTTGATGAGATTGAAGTTTTTCCCTGTTTGGGTAAAACTATTATAAAATGTGACAACTGAGACGTCATTATTATAGCTCTATAGCTGTCATCGTGCCTTCATTTTCAATGGGGGGTCCACCACCCCACCTTCAACCCTCCTCCTCCGATCAATCAAGTAAATTCCTCGAGTATAAATAAGGCCAAAATTTCCAATTAAATCCACACTCAACTTTCTCATCTCCAAAAAACAAAATCAATTCTAATTTGTTTTTCTGTCTTTTTTTTTGCGAATCGAAAATGATGAAACTGTTCGTTGCTCTTCTTTTTGTCTTCCTTTTCCTTCAGGTAAAATCGTCGACTAATTATATTATCTTAGTTGTAAATAAATAACTATAATATTAGATGATAATGATAGTGTAAATGGAAATTAATTCATGAGATTTAATAATTCGAATTTTAAATTAAGGTAATTAACTCTTGAGTCCGGGTAACTATAAAACTTCTCCATAATTACGATAAAGATAAGATGGAATACTATAATATGACGTCATGTCGTTTGTATTTTTTTTTTCAGGTTGTGTTGTGCGAGGAGTCAGCTGACGGGATAGAAGAGGCGGCGCATGAGCTAAACGCTCGTTTAGGAGGAGAAGGTGGCGGAGACTCCTTGACCGCCCTCCTTCAAAGTATCGGACTCTGAAAGAAATAAATTTCCACCCACAGCCAACTACTGTTATAGTGTTGACTATTATTAAGTTCAAACAAAAAAATGTTCTTATCTGAAAAATAAAACCTAGCAAATCCTTAAAAAAAACCAAGTTGCTCTTTTCATTTTAATAATTAAACAAAACAAACGTACGACAGTATCTCCCTCGAATTGGCGTTTGAAATAACTGAGTGAAAGAATAGGAAAACTTAATCAAAATTTCAAAATCGAAATCGCATTTTAGGAAGCGCAACTTATTAATAATTCCACATTCAGTTAATATATGCCAGACAATTAGAATGACACAATGAGCTTTGCAATATAAGAAACGGGAGTTTAGATTGATGAGTGAAAGAATTCTGAAGTGGATCCAACGATACACGATGCAGGCGACAAAATAATAATATTGTCTCAGCCAGGAGTAGGATTTCAGGCACACGCAAAATTAAAATGAGATCAGCTACATTAATAAGATACAATTGTAAATAAACCAAATTCATGTCGCATTTCTAGATACTCGTCCAGAAAAAACCCCAATATTTTCACTCTTTTCAGCCCAATTTTATTTTATATTTTTTTAAACAAATACATTTCTTAAGAAAATAAACAATTACTGTACAGTACTGTGAAAAAAATGTTTTGAATTTTTACTGAATCGGGTGTTGATAGCTATCAAAACGTACTTCGCGAACGCTACCTACCATTGCCATCAGGTATAAGGAAGGAATATGAGAATGTTTTATCGCAATGGTGGGTAGCGTTCAAATAGTAAGTAAAACATCTTTTAATGCCAAAATCCACATAATGTAAAATCTACAGCTTCCATGTTAAATTTCATTATTATTATTATTATTTTTCAATTAAGCGCTATTAAAAAATAAACTGTTTTAATTTCTAATTATTATATAATTTAATATTAGCCGGGTATAAGGAGAGGGGGGGGGGAAGGGGAAACACAATTACATGTACGTCTATTGTTGTTTTTTCACCGTTTTTTTTAATTACACAGCATTAATTTTAGATTATCGAAAATGACGCATGTTTAAAATTTATAGAGGATCGAAGGACGTCAGCTGTCAAAAGATACGGTATTTCTATCCGAGTGACGTCAGGAATACAATTTATAGATCACAAAATTTAATTCAAAAACACGAGGTACAAATTCTGGAAATCGCCACTTTTAATTAAATAAGAATAAAATAAATATTACCTAATACAGTACTAAGTTTTCCCCATCTCTACTGTAATAAACTATTCATTTTTTGAATTTCCTAAACTTTTTTTTTTTTAAAGATTTTTATTTTTAATTAATGAAAATAATTATAATAATGGGATCCCTCCTCAACAGTTTGGGCAACGGCAAATAGAAACAGATCAATCCACAAACACCACTACTATAGCTATTAATTTAAGAAATGTTTCTAATTGAAAAATAAACCTCGCAAATCCATTTATATAAAAATAATTATGTCTTCTCTCTTCGTTATAATAAATAAAATAAATTTAAAACGAACAAATTCGTTTCATAATAAAAGACAATAACATTGCAGAAAAATAGTGTTTTGAAGATGGAAACGTGGAATAAAATTATTATCGATGAGTGGAGATACAATATAATATAATGTACCGGTATATAGACATCAGTCGATATGTCTCCCACACGTCTACCAGCCTACACGAAATACAATGAGACACAAATTCTAGGAATATCCACCGTAGACAAAAATGAAAACCCCCGATTCTACGTTTTCCTCTTCCAAAAGAAAAGTCCCACTTTTTTTTTTTACCAATATATAATATAACTGTTAAAATTATCATTTTCTTTATTTTTTTAATTACAGTACCGGTAATGTAGATTATAACAGTGTACGTATTAACGTTAGGCTACATTAAAAAAAAAAATGTTTTAAAGTTACAGTTATAAAATTTTTTTAAAAAAAATTGTACCGTAGGTTTTTCCTAGTCTGCAACCCGCGGCCGTCATGTTGACATGTCAGTCTAGACTCTAGCTATTAACCCTGATGACAGTATTTGCACACCCCTAAACCCTTCTCCCCCGCGCGCTGAAACTGAAAACTTTAAAGTATAAATAGGGCCAAACATGTGACAACAAATCCACATCTAAAAAATTAATCTTAAAATCCAAAATTTATTTTCTGTCTTATTTTTTAAAAGAATCGAAAATGATGAAATTGATCTTCGCTCTTCTTTTCGCTTTCCTTTTCATTCAGGTAAATCACTCATTCATATTATTATTATTTTTATTGTAGTTTTAAATAAGTAATTATATATCAGATAGTAATAATCATTATGCGATTTAAGATTTATGCTTTTGTATTCGATTAAACTCGGTTTAAATTTCAAATTTTCCGTATTAATTATACACCAAGCTCGCAGATGTAACTTAGATGTAGATGATGTTTAATTCGGGTTTAAATAAGATTTAATTTGAGTTAAATAAAATTTGAAAATGTTAAATTTGAGTAAATCATTGACTAATCATATTATTTTAGTTGTAAATAAAAAATAATTATACCTAATATTAGACGATAATGATAGTTTAAATGAAAATTAATTCAAGTTAAATGAGATTTAATAATTCGAATTTTAAAATAAGGTAATTAACTCTTGAGTCTAGGTAACTAAAACTTCACCATAAAGATAAAATACGATAAAAGATAAGATGAATTATATGTTAGATATATGACGTCATGTCGTTTGTATTTTTTTCAGGCTGTGTTGTGCGAGGAGTCAGCTAACTGGTTGGAAAAGGCGACCCATGCGGTAAACGCTGCTTTAGGAGGTACAGGTGTCGTACCCTTATTGCAAAATACCCTTGCAGCTCTCGGACTCCAAATGAAATAAATCCTGTACCCACAGCCAACTACTGTTATAGTGTTGACTATTTTAAGTTTTAAAAACAAATGTTGTTAATTGAAAAATAAAACCTAGCAAATCCTTTAAAAAAAATGAATTTGCTCTTTTCATTTTAATAATTAAACAAAACAAACATACGACAGTTTCTCCCTCGAATTGGCGTTTGAAATAACTGAGTGAAAGAATAGAAAAACTTATTCAAAATTTCAAAATCGAAATCGCTTTGTAGGAAGCGCAACTTATTAATAATTCCGCAGTAATTATATGCCAGACAATTAGAATGACACAATGAGTTTAGCAATAAGAAACGGGGGTTTAGATTGATGAGTGAAAGAATTCTGAAGTGGATCCAACAATCATAGGCTATGCAACAATACACGATGCAGTCGATAAAATAATAAAATTGTCTCAGTTAGGAGTATGTTCTACGTACGATTTCAAGCACACGTAACTTCTAGCGTGGGTACTCCAAAAATTAAAATAAGATCAGCTGTACATTAATAAGATACATTTGTAAACAAACCAAATATTTTCACTCTTTGAGTCCAATTTTATGGGCTTACTTCTTCCCATACTTATGGAATTCGCTCAATATGGATTTTAGAGGTTTAATGAATAACAGTATTGTTGTACCGTACACTTCAGTTCATTTGACGAAATCAGTTCATCGACTGCTCTGACGATTACAGAGAATTCTTAAAAGAACTGTTTCGTGATTTCTGCCATTGTTGAAATTTATTTTCCACTTGCGTAGTTATGATCGCTGCTCATCTTCCAGGTTTCAGGTTAAGGAGAAAGAAAAACAACCTGAAACGCAAAACAATCATTAATAAATTGGGGGAATGAAAAATAAAATAATGTTCATTATTTCTACGGCAGAATAGTTTATTGCTCCGACGAAAACACACAAATTCCACTTCGCCACCTCATCCGTAAAAATCTTTAGGTAGTACCGTAGCTCCATAAAAAAAGATTGCTCATTTACATACGACCGAATATTATAATCTGTAAAAATATAAAAATCATTTTTAATACTCGTTCACTGCTATATGTACAAATATAACGTCACTGGTGCTAGCCAAATTATAGCCCACAAGGTGTATGCAAGAACATAAACGAACCCAACTGAATTAGTACACGAATCTGCGTAATAATCTTTAATATGTGTTTCATGCCACGTAGAAAAACTTCACTTTAATAACTTTTTAAACATTTGATCGTTCTATTCTACGTTTAAAATATCCTATCTCGGCCTCCACACACGCAGCAAGACACATCGCGAACCGCTCACAATGCCTGGCTGCATTGATTCCCGTTTGATCGAGTTCGCCTCCTGACTGCTATCGTCGGCATAAATTAGGAAGGCTACAAAATATAAGGCCCGACAAAATAATTGTACAAGACGTGGAAGGACTGCTCCAACCCTTGAGAGAGGCACGGGACAAATTCGGCGAAGCTATAATCAATGCTCTGTAACAAGGGAGTGTAAAATTACACGCTCGTTGAGGTCGAAGGAGGATATTCGAAACACAGAATAGAACAATTAAATATTAAAGAAACGTCCTCAAAGTAAAGTTCCTCCATGTGTCATTGAAATATCTACTTTATGGAATGGAATAGTGCATTATTGTTCAGTTGTATATGAGTTCGTTTCTTTCCAAACACCATGACGTATATATTTTATTTGATAATGTTAACGTGATTTTTACCCATTCAAGACGAGAATGTCTCTCAACAACCTTTTTAGTAGCTTCATCCGCAGTTCATATGCATCGTGTGGAACTTTCTCACTTTTTTGTTCTTAATACATGTAGAGCCGGAATTGGAAGTTGCGCTGTCGTTATACCAGCTTCGTTTAAACGTGCGGAGCCTGAACACTTGACACCGCTAACACGCTTTCTTTCTTTTACCGTCATCGCTTCACTTTATTCTGATCTTCGAGCGCATCTTCCGTCGGCTGAAAACATTAAGATGGCCACATAATAATAATAATAATTGAGCCTTTCTGTAGCATAATTATACCTCCATCACTTTCTCCATTCTTATTGCGTCGATCAGGCTCCTAAAACAGCAGCTGGAGCGGTATCTCCGTACAAATCTTTAAGGAACACGGTCGATGAAACAAAATTTGAACCATTCCGAGATCTAAAAGATAGAAATTGAATTAGACATTATGTATAAAAGTTGTGCGTCGCCACATATATTTACCGAGATACAGTAACTATAGGTGAACTGATGTCACAACAGTCACATACGATAATTATTTACGTTTTACTTCTAGAAGTTTCCACATTACCAATAATAGTAACCGACGGTGTAACAATTTTATTTCTGGTGCATTTATTACATTTTTTAAAGGATGACACCGATAAATTGTACTCCAGTATTAGAATTATTATTACTCAAGGCAACAAACTTCGCAACAACGCTCAAAATGTCGAAATGACGTCAGAGCAGCTGATTTACCACGATGACGTCAGAGTCTTTTTAATTTGTCAAAATATTTAATTTGCGCAAAAGAATTATTATGCAGAAATAGTGTTATAATATTTTTCAATAATTTATAATTTAATTTACTTAGTTTTAATATTTAAAGCTTTTTTTTTATTTTTTAAAGGAATTTTAACTACAGTATCGTGCGGTATCGGTAGGTGGCGCTGTTTGCGTGCGACGAGACGTTGGGCGGACCCAGAAGGCGTTGCCCAGGCACTGTACAGTGTACATGTAGGGGAAATTCCCTGACGCGCACGCAGCGCCTGTCGATTACAGCGATACTATCGATTAATTAATTGATTAATCGCTAATCGATCGTGGCTGACACCACACAGCAGCGTGTGGTTTTATTTACTGTACATGTATATATTTTTTGAAAAAAAGTGGAAAAAAAATTTGTAAAAAAAAAAATTTCAAAAAAAATTTTTCAAAAAAAAAATTTCAAAAAAAAAATTTCAAAAAAAAAAAATTTCAAAAAAAAAATTTCAAAAAAAATTTTTCAAAAAAAAAATTTAAAAAAAAAAATTTAAAAAAAAAAAATTTCAAAAAAAATTTTTCAAAAAAAAATTTCCTAAAAAAAATTTTTAAAAAAAAAATTTTAAAAAAAAAATTTTCAAAAAAAAATTTTCAAAAAAAAATAAAAATTTCCAAAAAAAAAAAAAAATTTTTTTAAAAAAAAAGGTTAGTTACGGTAATAATAAAATCCTAGTAAAATGTCTTAATAAATTATTTTACAATAAAGTGCATTGAAAAATTATTATTATCCTCTTATTTTTTTATCATCAATTTTTTCTCTAAAATTTTCCGTTCATAAGTAATAATTACATTATTTTGTAATTCAAAAACAATTAATTTTAGAAATATGTACCGGGGAGGGCTAATTAATACCGGTAATAAAATGAAAATAAAAAGCGTTAAAAAAACTTTTTGGTCAGCAGAAAATGCTCGAAAACGCTTCCATTTTCCATAATAATCCAGTAATAATAATTTTATATTATTTCTGCTGTATTAAAAATGTGTGTTTTTACCCAGTGGTTGAGTGACAGGTGTGGTGCGTCACGACGTGTGACATCAGTGGAGTGAATAAAAGAGAGCGATAGAAACAAAAAATAAACTTTTTGAACACCTACTAATTAAATAATGAAAAAAAAGGAGTTTGATCCACATTCAACTGTCAATAATAATTCAAAAATAATAATAAAAACTCCTCTTCAATCGATGACGTCATTAAGGCAAGCCATCATCACACGCGACACAACTCAACATTACGCTAATGCACTATCACTCTATACAAAAAAAGAAACCGCCCTCACACCTCGCTTTTGAATCCACGTCAAAAATAATGCCGCACAAAAACGTCACTCAGATCTCGCTCTGAATCGACGTGAAAATAAGAAAAAACCTCCCTTCGACTCCGCTTTGAATCCACGTGAAATACTCGTAGCATGTAAACTCAGCCTTTGCTTTTGAATCCTCTAATAAAATATTAACGTTTGAAATTCTAATGAATAGCATTTACAGCTTTTTCTAATACAAACATAACGTAACGTATTTAAAATTGGGGTATTATTTTACGTTGATAACAATTATTGATAGTGGAGGTGGCGATGTTACGTCATTATGAGATGCGCGGATAAAAGAAAAATGTGTGACTCGTCTTCTTCTGTCATCACACCCCACGTCAATCAAACTCTACAGTACACACAGCACAGTACACTCTTTGATAGACCCGAAAAAAAAATAAAAACAATGGTTTTTGCAGAGTATAAATAGCGGCGAATATTCCTCATCGAATCCAATCCACTCTCCTCTTCAATAACGACTCAATTAAAAAAAAATTAATTAGTTTAATTAATTTAATTTAATTAAAAAAATCTTGAAAAATGATGAAATTCTTCGTTGCTCTTCTCTTCGCTTTCCTCTTTATTCAAGTAAATATCTCACTTTTTTTTTTTATTATTAATTAATTAATTAATTAATTGAAATCTCTAGCTTTTAATTTAAACACTAGACAACGAGAAAAATGTTAAGAGTTTGGGATACTAAAACTTTTAATGGAATTTTGTAAAAAAAAAAAAAAGTTTAATTATAATTTAAATGACGTTTGAAATTATTATTAAGGAGATTCAAATTTTTTAATTAAACTAAATTTCATTATTAATTTTTTTTTAAATTAAATCTAAGCTTGGTTTGTGGGATAATAACTTAACGGCTCGATTTATAATTATGAAATTTATGTCGCTTTAAGAGACAGTTAACACGATTTAAGTGACAATTAACTCGATTTAAATGACAGGTAACTCAATTTAAGTGACAGTTAACTCGATTTAAATGACAGTTAACTCGATTTAAGTGACAGTTAACTCGATTTAAATGACAGTTAACTCGATTTAAGAGACAGTTAACTCGATTTAAATGACAGTTAACTCGATTTAAGTGACAGTTAACTCGATTTAAGTGACAGTTAACTCGA
>JAQGAZ010001410.1:0-30138 GCA_034692225.1 Polydesmus complanatus
CTAACCAGGCCCTACGTTGCTTAACTTCAGTGATCGGACGAGAACTGGTGTTTTCAACGTGGTATGGCCGTTGACAAATATCTGAGCTTGATAAAAGCCTTTTGAAACACAGTACAGTATGTACTGTACTTTCTTATCACTCAATCTACACCTTAAAAACATTTCCAATGACCTGTAGCATAATCTCAAACATTTTATACTAATTTATCCTATCAAAAAAAAAAAAAAAAACCCCTAATTTACCCTAGAAGTGGTTTTGGTGTAACCAGGTGCATAAATAAAGGTTGTTTTTAAATTCACTATACACTGCCTAGTTCAAGAAGCACCGCATTTTTATACTATTATAGAGGAATAGTTATAAGTACCGCTATTTAGCTCTAACAAAATTTGCTACAATATTAAAATAAAAAAAATTGCTGTATGCTTTAATCCAAGAAATTTATCGAGCTAAATAGAAAAAGAGTTATAATTATTATACTGTAGGGTGATAAAAAGATAATCAATAAACGTTGTAATGTATAGCAAAATAATCATTAGACTTTGTGAATACTGATTGAGTTTTATGCCACTATTTTTACTTACCGGCATTTTTAATTTTAATTAAATTTTGAATGCATTAATGTCGGGCAAGATTTTTTAAAAAATGATATACAATTATTTTTAAGGCTCCGGATTTATATTTGCCACTGATTCCTAAAAAACCACTGCCAGATGAATCTTTAGAAGATGCGTCGCCCAATGAAAGTGAGTGAAATATTTTTAATTCAGAAGTTTAAGGTTTTTTTCTTTTTTCTTTTGTTTTAATTTGACATAGTTTAAGTTAGAATTTTATTATTTATTGACATGTTGAAGATCCTCCTCCAATGATAACACCTCCGCCACCCGAACCTGATGGTATTTTTATTTTATTTTTTGTTAGTTTAATAAGAATTATTCACGGAATATTGCATATTTTTAATTGAAATTGTTATTTAATTTACCGCTACTTACAATAATTGATACAGTAATTTAATTTGTTTTTAGATAAATCAACCACAACCGATCCGCAGGTAGGCGCATCTTACAAATTTATTTAGTATTTGTTTTAAGTTTTAACAACTTGAATTTCTGGTGAAGGTTGATGATGGGTCTGGCTTTCTTCCCCCTGATTTTGGATCTGGGCTAGGTGCTGATGATTTGGTGAGCGAACTTTAAACTTGGTTCTGAAACTGTTTAGATTTTTGTTTTTTATTTTTATTTTTGATTTTGTAGAATTTGTTTTAATTTGAATTAATAAATAATACTTGAAATAAATCTGTGAATATATTTAGTTGGATGGAATGAGGGGAGCTCCAGGTCCAAGGGGACTGCCCGGACCGAAAGGCGATCCTGGAATTTGCACTTGCAATGATTCTCTATCAGGCTACGTGATTCCAACCGCAGACATTCCTAGTGTTATTGGGCCTAAAGGAGACAAGGTAGAGAACTGTTATCAAATTTTTATTTATTTATTATTTTTTTTTTTTTACATAATTATGGAATTTTTAGGGCGATTCTGGAAAAGACGGTCTCCCAGGATTACAAGGATTACCAGGTCCGCCTGGTCCGGCAGGTCCCACATGTTCTCCTGGCGCTAAAGGAGACATTGGGAAAAGTTTCAACTTGCTAAAGGTAAATTACAAATTAACAGTATTGTATTTAAAAAATTGCCTAAGCGACCTAGTATGCTTGTCGCAATACAAAACAAATAAAATGCGGGCCTACCGATAAAATATCGGTCTAAGTTTTGGAAAGAATAATAACTTTAGTTTTTTTTTTTGTTTTGTTTTGATTAATTTTTTAGGAAGATGTGTTAGAAGGAAGTGGAGAGGGTGATGAAATGATGACAGAAGGAACAATTGGAGGTAGCGTTGGACCAATTGGTCCTCCTGGAAAAGATGGTCTTCCAGGACCTCCAGGAGAACGCGGAGAGCCTGTAATGATTATTAAAATGTGTTTATAAAGTTTGTATTTATTTTTACTGTTAATTAAGGGCTCGCCTGGTGATCCAGGTACTGCCGGATTGAGAGGCAAATCTGGACGAGATGGATTGCCAGGGACGCCGGGTGAAAATGGCATTCCTGGGCAAAATGGTGAGAAGGTAAATGTGAATTGCTTTATTACGTTGGAATTTCATAACTCAACCTAAAATAAAATATTTATTTCAAAAAATATTTTGACATTTACAGGGTGAACCGGGAATTGGTGTTCCGGGTCCGCCAGGTCCTCCTGGAAAATCTGGATGTGATTCTGAAGATGGCGATAATAAATGCAGTGTAATTAACAATTATTAATCTTATTTTATTTTTGTATGTATTTTTTATTATTGTTTACGGTTTCTTCAGTTAAAGTACATGTACTTGAAGATTTGTAAAACGTGTAAGTTTATGTGAATAGGTCTTTACCGTATTGCCATTGGTAGTGAAAAAATTAAATGAACAAAAGGGGCAGATAAGTTATAATAACTTTCAAATGCGATCTGATCAAGCAAAAAAATTTAATAGTAAGCTATTATTTTGAGAACTTGCGTGAACATGTGCGAAAATTTAGAAGAATGTAGGTCTATAATTGAATTATGAACATGTTTGTCTCTTGTGAAAAGATTTCGATTTAAATTTGTTCTTACGATTTCTTGTAATTAATTTATTTAAATACAGTTTTTAATCAAATTAATTTAATAGGGGGCTAAAGGCGACCCTGGACCAACTGGCCCTCCTGGTCCGCCAGGAGAGCGAGGGGCTGATGGAAAACCAGGTTCAGCTGGTTTAACTGGTCTTCGCGGACTTGATGTAAGCTATTTCTTTAATTAATAGTGGAGGTTATGTAGTAATTCATTTAATAGGGAACACCTGGACAACCTGGAGAGATGGGCGAACTCGGTCCAGTTGGTCCTTCAGGACCGAAAGGTGAAACTGGAGCACCGGGTAAAATGGTGCAAATTGGAGATGGAGTTGCTTACGTTCAGGTAAATCGCTTTCGGAGTTTTAAAAGTAGTAAAAAAATACAAAAGTGCTAAACTTATAAAATTAGTTGAAGTAGCCTAATATTGAAACTGATTATTGTAGGGAGAAAAGGGTGATAGAGGTGACCGCGGAAAGCGAGGTCGGCGCGGAAAAGTGGGTCCGCAAGGAAAAGATGGTGCTCCTGGGAAACCTGGCGCCCATGGAGAAATTGGACTTCCAGGATTTCCAGTAAAATATAATTGGATTTAAATCTTAAAAGGTTAAAATTAATCATATGATTAACAGGGCAGAGCTGGAAAACCAGGCAATTCAATAAAAGGTGATAAAGGAGATTCTGGACCTCCAGGACCACCAGGCTCAAGCACTGTAAGCGTTCAAGTACTTGTACTTTAAGATTTTGGCTAAACCTTTAAATTTGTACCCAGCCTAGCACATCAACTGGAAAACCCGGTCATCCAGGAATAAAGGGTGACTCTGGAGCTCCTGGATCAAAGGTTTTTTTTAAAAAAATTTTTCATTACGTTGATTAAATTACTACAAATTGTTTACGTGGTAGGGCGAGAGAGGTGAACCAGGACCACCCGGTTCCAGCAGCGATGGATTCTATCCAGTTATTGGACCTCAGGTACTAATTTTCAATGATAATTTTACATTACTACGGTTATTTATTAAATCGTGCAAATTTTTAGGGGCCTCCTGGTCCGCCAGGTCCTCCGGGGTTGTCAATTGAGGGTGAGCCCGGACCACCTGGTCCGCAAGGTGCACCCGGAAGAACCGGTCCAGCGGGGGCAATCGGCGCTCCTGGACCTTCTGGATTTGGTCGTCTTGGTGAGTATTTAAAACTTAAACTCATCTATTTTTAAGATAATTAGTAGATGTAAATAACCTCGTAAAAATATTATAAAACACACACATTCTTCGGGGTTGCTCCTTTTATATCTTACATGTCTATTTGTTTGACACGCTTTCTAAGGAGAACTCCGACGACTTAAAGAGCTCAATTACTTAATTGGTAAGTTTATTGTATGTTGGTTAGTTTTTCGTAGAGATGGTTTGTGTTTATTGTTATTATTTTATATTTTGAATTTTTTTACTGTTTATTAGTAATTTGAAAGATGCAAAACAATATACTGTATTTGATCTGAAAATGTAATGCGTTAATGATTTAATAATAGGTCCTCCCGGGCCTCCTGGACCTCCAGGTCCACCAGGGCCTCCGGGCAATCCAGGAAGTTATGGATCAAGTGGTTCATCGTCTTCCTCTTATGCAGAATCATACGTCTCTCCTAATATTGTACCCGGTGTATGCAATAATTGTTTTCAATGTTCTGCAACTAAAAGTTTTTAATTTTTTTTTGTCTTCTTTATTTAAGGCTGTTACCTTCAAAAGCTTAGATGCAATGCTCAAAATGTCACGTGTTAGTCCCGTAGGTACTCTATCGTACGTTATTGATGATCAAGCTTTACTTGTAAGAGTAAACGAAGGTTGGCAATATGTTCAGGTGAGATTCAATTTTATTGAGAAATTTATGCGAACTACAGTAATTATTATGTGCGTATAAAACACATAAAGATTTTTGTAACTAGAGCTAACCAATTTATTTATTGCAATATAATTAAAGAGTTTATGCATATTATGTTGTAAATTAATTTAAAATAATTTTCTGTACTTTACAATATCTATTTTTATTTTTTTTAGATGGGAAGTTTAGTTCCTACGCCTGTAGAACTTTCAACGGTAAATAAAGTATACCATTAAAAACTTTAATGGAAAACTTTATTTAATGTTAAAATTAATATTTTTTTATTTTTTTACAATGATTGTAGACTACTACGACGACAGTATCACCTGCCTTGATGCCGCCAGTCGAAAGCCTTTTACATGGTGGAAGTAGCGTAAGTTCAAAATTTAATAAATCGTAAAAAAAAAATATTTTTTACTAATTATTATAATCGTTAAACTTTAGATAAATTTATATTAAAATGTTGCTTTCGATTTACTTATAAAATTTAATTAATTGTATAGACTAATTATTACCGTTACACTAAAAGGTACAATCGCAACAAAGAAAAGCAATTGCACTTTACATTTCATTTGTCTTGTAAATTGATTTACTGCTTTTATAATGCTACTAGCTGGATTGTTATCTTCAGCTGCATATTTTTGCACAAAGAAAATTTATTTTAAAATTTCAATAATTATTGCGTTTGGGATTGTAGTTGTACGATACTGTATTAAGCCTCTGTGCGGTTGTTTCAAATCAAAGGATGGCAATCCAGGCTATAGAGTTTTTAAATTTGCTTCTCAGCAGCACTTTAGAAAATGTAGACGCTAATTTTACTAACACATTCAATGGCAGACCAATATAGTTTTATTGCTTTTACAGAAATTATACGCATAATCTTATTAATATAATTCTCGTTCTTTTCATCCTCTACCGTCGCAGTTAAGAAGAAAGGTTAGTTTGCTTTCCTTATTATAAATTAGCTATTGCAATAATAATTATTTACGGATTTAAAAAAAAAAAAAAGCCTAATCATAAGTTTAAAATGTTAATATTTTATTAAATATTTTTTTCTTCTCTTTTTTTAAAACAATATTTAGCTAAGAATGGCTGCGCTCAACGAACCTCATGTAGGTGATATGCACGGTGTGAGAGGAGCGGATTACGCTTGCTATCGTCAATCACGCCAAGTCGGCCTTCGAGGAACCTTTAGGGCACTTCTTTCATCGCGAGTACAAAACTTAGACAGCATAGTCCGATACACAGATAGGGGATTGCCAGTAGTCAATCTCAAAGTATAAACCTTTTAAATATTATATTTTTAACGAATTGTATATTTTTAATACCAAAACTCGTATTATTATTCTGTCAGGGTGAACCACTATTTAGCTCTTGGAAAGATGTGTTTGGACCTTTACGAGGCCAGTTTCATTATCAAGCCAAAATATATTCATTCGAGGGCCGCAACGTACTAACAGATAGTACATGGTAAGAGCATATGTTTTAAAAATCTCTTTTCAGAGAAAAATACCGGTACAATTGTATACTTTTCCTCAATTATTTAATTGCTATAACATTTGAATAAGTACATGACATTGTATATTCAAATTTTATTAAACCTGTTTTTTTTTAATAATTCAAAGGTCACAAAAAATAGTTTGGCACGGTTCAACTCGATTTGGAGAGCGAGCTACCGATTCTTATTGTGACGCGTGGCATTCCAGCAACAAGGATAAAGTGGGATTGGCCAGCTCTTTGCTCGATAATAAATTGCTCGATGAACAGAAGTACGGCTGTAACAACGCTTTCATAGTGCTCTGCATCGAAGCCACTAGTCAGAATGAAGTGAAACGACGTAAACGCTCTCCTTCATTGCTACTACAAAATAATAGTCTGGAAAAAGACGACGTCGAGTTGACCGAAGCCGAATACCAATTGTATTTGCGCGAATTGGTCAATGAAGAAGCTGTACCTAACTTGTGATGCTCCTTCTCATCGGACATTTATTTTGCCAACTCTTTTAACATTTATAACCTGATTCATTAACAAGGTAAAGTTCATTGATATCGTTCATTAACTTCTCATCGCGACCCTTTTTCTCGTGAACGCACATTATCATTGCATTTGTTACGTCACGTCTTACATGGTATCGTTTAAACGTCTCGTAATAATTATTTTCGTCGAAGGCTGTTTTATACTGTACATGGTAGGAAGCTTACTTTTTTTTTATTTAAAAAAAAACAAAATTTTTTACTAACAGAAATTGAGTTTTACGCTTGAAATTTAATAGCTCAACATTACCGACGATTTCGATGTTTTAAGATAAAATTTTTATTTGATTCTTCTTTTAATAATATATACGAGTAAGAAAAAGATTAGCAATTTTTATACTGTATATTTCGTTAAATATAATATTATTATTATTTTTTTCATAAGAAAACATTCGTTTAATTTTTTTTAAATTTAACAAAAAAAAAAATACTGCCTTTTATTTTATAAGCACATTTTCACTGCCGTTATTTTATTAAATAACATTATCAATTTTGAAGACAAATATTTCTAAATTTATCGACGAATTTTTTTTATAAGAAATTTGATTTACGCTTATCTTTCCCTTTATCTATTCAGTAAAATAATACTGATTAGTATTGAACAGTTTTATAATATTAAATTTTGTCGTATATGTTTACTCAAGAAGTTCACACCAGAATCTGATTTTTTTTTATTAATTTAACATTTTTTTTTTTAAAAAAAAGAAAATGACTATGCATCTAAAAAAAATTAAGATTTTAATTCGATAATTTCCAAAGAATTTTAACTAATTAATTAGAATATGCATTAATGGAATTGCTATACTATACAAAAAAAAAGCATTCAGTAAAATGCAAAAAAAAAAAAAAAATTGATTCAATACAATTAATGTTTTCCAACTTTTTTGTATTAAAATTAAACTTAATTAGCATTTAAAAACACATAAAATGAGGAAGAAAAATAAATGAAAACCAGAATTTTTAAGGAAGTGATTTTCAAATCTTCTACAGTATTTGTGATACTAAAATTAAAAATTAACTAATGCTGGAGAAACTTGTTTTTATAATCTTTTGTGAACGTTTATTAGTCTCGTACCTTCGTTTTCAACTGTTGTACGTATAGCTTTTCTAACAATTAGATCTACGCGAATATTATGCTAACTTTCTGTTTCAAAGTGAACTGTTTTACAGAGGTCGATTATTTTATTTTTTTATTCGATATAATAATTATTAACCAGTTTAATTTGATTAAGAGGCTATTGTTTATAATTATAATTTTTTTTTTGTCAAAATATTTGAAAAATTACTGCCAACTTAAAACGAGTTGCTGACAAAAATGGACGAGTTGTTAAAATAAATTATGAATTATTTACTGTTAAACATAATTTTTTGGTGGTTAATACCCAGTAACTTGTGATTACTTTAAATATCTCTTCATAATTTTGATTTGATTTTGGAAGTAAAATAGTTATGTCATTATTTTAAAAAAATACATGTATGCAAATGAGAGGCAATAATTCATTTTATCTGTAAATTCATTGTTTATATTGATGGAATTGGGAAAGATAAGATAGTGATTGACAAACATTTTGAAGATCTAATTTTGCTCATTTGTTGATGAATTTTAAATGTAATCGTTTGAATGAAAGCGGTAATAGTCATTGTAATAAACTCACTGTCGTTATAATATTAATGTTAGCTTTTGTTGGTTTGAATTTTTGTATTTCTAGTCGTATAAGTTAAAATAAATTTTAGTTGTAACATTTAAAAACATATACAGTATTATAAGCCGAAATTTCACTTCGCACATAATTGTGTTTAATTGTACATGTACTTTGTTATCACTTATTTTGTTAAACCGGTAGTCTTTTGTTCTTTAAACTCGAAAGTTTATTATGCATGTGGGCCAATCGGTCAAAACTGGAGGCTCAAAGAGCAAAAAAAAAAACTTTAAAAAACAAATTTTTTTTTTAAAACAAAAAATAATGTCTATTAGCAGGTTTTGTGGTGTCAGAAACACAAGAGCGATAATTATTATTTTTGTACTAAAATGTAACCACGCATTGTGCTGTAATGTGCTTCAAAAAACCTTTCTCAAGCTCAGTTATTTGTCAACGGCCATACCACGTTGAGAACACCAGTTCTCGTCCGATCACTGAAGTTAAGCAACGTAGGGCCTGGTTAGTACTTGGATGGGTGACCGCCTGGGAATACCAGGTGCTGTTGACTTTTTATTTTTTTTTTAATATTGTTTCTAAATAAATCAAATTGCAATTTGCTCGAAACAAAAAAATATTACCGGTATAAAAAAAAAAAACCCCCCAGTGATCGGACGAGAATTGGTGCTTTCAACGTGGTATGGCCGTTAACAATAAACCAAAATATTAAACCTGAAGAAGAATAAAAAAAAATTAAAATCACCGGAAAGTTCACACGATGACGTCACGTTTGCGTTTTGCGTTGCGGCATCAATAATTATCATCCAGTGACTGCTGATCCACAGTGTGTTGATCGACGTTCGGTTTGTCTCTCAAACTAATTTATTTTAAAGTGAATAAGGAAATTACTTCTGACATTCAATCATCGTAAGACATTTCATATTCCTTTTCAGTTTATAAAGGGATATTGTAATTGTAAGATATACTTTTTTTGTATTTAAATTTGTTACTAATATTCGAAGCCGATCACATGATCGTTCTGCGCGTGATAAAAGTTGTCGACAGATAGTGCGAAAGAGACCAGCATCTATTTTATACAATTTTGGACAAAGTCGTATTAATTATAAAATATTGGTTGAATGTTTAGATTTTACCATAATGGAAGCCGTTCCAAAACTTCCATTCTTATATTTTCAATTGAAAACTAGTCCTGAACCGGTTGATTACGGATCCAAGTTGAAACAGGTGAGTAACTCCCCGCGCCTTAGAATGTGAAGGAGCGATACATTTTCAAATTTTTGCTTCACTTACAATTTGCTGTGAACTTTTAATTAAATTTTTTATAAATGGTTTTAGTACATTCGTAGTCAATATGGAGAAGAACAAGAAGCATACAGTAAAGAAATTCGTGACTTAGAAGGACTACGACAGGTATATTATAAAATAATGTTGATGACTTGTAAACAATAATTATCATCGGTCATACTGCATAAGTTTGAAACTGAAGTAATTATTCTATTAATTCTTTAATAGAATTATTATTTCATTTTTATGGTTTTATAATTTTTATCCGAACAATATTATAAAAGCAAATGATGTTATGCAAATTGGTCATCGAATTGTTAGATAGCTACGGTGAACTGAAATAATTATTGAGTGCAGAGATTTTGAAATGGTATCTGACTATGTTCTTTATTTACTTGAAAAAAATTATGGTTAACGTATAAAAATAATAGACTACTAGGGGAAAGTTTGAATAGAAATTAACCGTATTCAAACTTTTCTTTGCTTGACATGTATGTTAATTAGGCTGTTAATTGCTCGGCATTTTTTTTTTTTATATATTTTTCATAATAGAGATATGAAAATTTTATTTGAAATTATTTATATTTGTTTTGTATTTAGTCTGCAATTCGAGCCCCGAGAGATTTTACCGGTTGCAGTATACTCAAGAAGTATTACTCGCAATTGCATCTTTTACAAAGTCGTTTTCCCATGAAAGAGGACGAAGCTGCTTCTGTATTATTCAGTTGGTATGTATTTTCGTAATTGATTTGCGAACTTATTAGCCGTTGATGATGTTATAATAATTTTAAACATTCTCTTTAATTTAGGAATGATGTATATTCTTCATCGGGACTTTATCAATTAGCTGACATTAGATATGAACAAGGTTGTATTTTGTATAATATTGGAGCTTTACATTCCGAATTGGGCGCCATGGATAGTCGAAATACTGCAGAAGTATTAATTTTATTTTAAATTTAATTGACTTTTATTGATTATACCGTAATTTAAATGTTGCAGGGAATGAAAATGTCTTGCACTCACTTTCAGTGTGCTGCTTGGGCTTTTCAGCATCTTCGTGACAATGATTTTCCGCATCCATCAGTTGACCTCTCAAATTCAATGTTGACATTTTATATTAACGTTATGATGGTCAGCATTATACTATTTTTGAAATCTTGTAATTTAAATATTTAATGACATTTTGAAATGACAGGGACAAGCTCAAGAATGTATACTAGAAAAATCAATGTTAGACAACCGCAAAAGTGCCATAGTTGCCAAAATTTCAGCTCAAATCGTTGATTATTATAAGCTGGCTTTAAAAACTTTAGATGATGGTGGGAAATCGCAGGAAACTAATTTTCCCATTGCTTCAAAATTGTTAAAGGTAAGCTAATGAAGTAGTGGGATGTTAAAATAGTGATATAATTTCAAAATATGAATGGAAATTTTTTTTTATTTTATTTTTAGTCGTGGCGAAAGCACCTAGAATTTAAAATTTCTTACCATACGTGCGTCACGTTGCTATACATGGGAAATCAAGCAGAGGAATGGCAAAAAATGGGTGAACGCGTTGCATATATGCAAGGAGCTCTAGATAAATTAAACGAATCATCTAAATTAGCTAAAGTAATATTTGAAATAATTGAATTAATATTATTTTCGTCTATTATTTTTATTTATTAGGGTCTTGATAAAGATGTTACAGATGCCTTAACATTTACTATGGACGTTGTTGGTGGAAAGTAAATAATAGGCTTACTATTACTAATTTAACTGTGACAGGGAATTAAATTGAACATGTATTTTAGATTAAATGCTGCTTCTAAAGAAAATGAATTTGTTTATCATGAGAAAGTTCCAGCCTTAGAATCACTTCCCGAAGTAAAAGGTAACTTAAGTTTTATTTAAAAATATGATTGACTTAGGTTTTATTTATTATTGTCGTTTTGTTTTGCAATTTATTTACAATTTATGGTTTTTAAATTTTTTTTTAAAGGCGCTTCTTTAGTGAAAGGAATTCCTTTCGATCCAAATGATCCTGAAATTTCCGGTCCAGATATTTTTGCTCGATTAGTTCCAATTGAAGCTCATGAAGCTTCATCTATGTATAGGTGCGGTACAAGTGAAATTTCAATTTGCTGATAAAATTATTAATAATAACCTTTGAAGTGAGGAGAAAGCACAACTTTTGCGTGGGATAACTTCGCATATAAGTGAAAAAGACGAAGAATTAAAGTATTTCTTAAGCGGTTTTTTATACAAATGGTTACGTTATGAATTCTATTGATGCAGGATATTTTTATCATGCTTGCAAATTGATCAGCTGAAGTTAATGCCAGAATCTGATCAACTTCCTCAAGAATTGGTGGATTGCTGTGCAGCTATGAGTGTACGACCCACAGCGGTAAGGCAGCTTATAAATACTATGCAAGGTAAATCAAATGCAAATTTATTTTTTGTAAACCCGTTATAAGCAATAAATTCCGTTTTGTTAAAAAGATTTATTAAAGAAAATTATATTTTTATAGAATTATCTGGAAAGTTTCACGATGTTGATAGCCTTTTAAATGAAGTTAAAGATGGTTTAGAATTGGAAATTACTCAAGAAAAAGAATATCAAGTACGTTTATTGAATTCCATTTAAAATAAAAAATGGGTTAAAATGTAACTTAAAACTTTTTTGTTTAAAATTCATTTTAAAATTAGTGAAGTTTTAAACGACAAACAGTTACATTTTTTTTGGACATGTTAACATTTATATAACTAAAAAATAATTAGGCTGTAGCTGGACGTCGACCTGCTTCAATGATTATTTTGGAAATTAGTAAAGAATTAACCAAGTATCAAGAAGCTCATGAAAAAGCAGGAGAATCCAACGTTACACTGCATAAAGCTATGGACTATCATATAGCTAACTTAAATTTATTGTCTGGTAGTCTTGAAGATTTAAGCAGCCGCCTTCCTTCGATTGATGCTTTAAGTAACTAATTTTGAATAAGTTGATGAATAATAAAATTCTGATTTGTATAATTAAAATATTAATTTTAGATTTAGGCGATAGTCCAGCAGCAAAAGATTATCAGCGACTTTTAAACAAAGTTGAAGAAATGCGAAATCAAAGACAAAGTCTTGAAATTTTATTAAGGGATCAGTTGCAAGCGGACGATATCACTAAGAAATTAGTTACAACTGACCATCAAAGTTTAAAAGTAGGATTTTTTAAGTGCTGTTAGTATGGGAAAAAAATCTTTATTTTTTTAATCAATTAAAATTAGGAACTATTTAAAAAAGAGCTTCAGAAACATGAAGTTCAATTGAATTACATTGAACAAAACTTATCTGCGCAAGAGAACATATTGAAAGCCTTAACTGAAGCCAATGCCCGTTATGCTGATTCCCGCAAGGCTTTAACTGAAATTGTTCAAAAGTAATACTGCTTTGCTAATTGCTTAGAAATTTAATTATTCGAATTTCATTTCATATTTAGGAGGGAAGCAATGATACGAGGTCTTTGTTCGTCGTATGAAGCTTATGAGGATTTAAATGCAAAATGCCAAAAAGGATTGGAATTTTACAATAAGTTGGAAGCTAGTGTTTTGAAGTTATTACAACGTTTGCGAAGTGTTTGCACCGTTCAAGAAGAAGAACGAGTGGCAATATTAAAAAAGGAACAAATAAAAAAAGGTATTTACGAAGAATCTGCGTTCAGCAATAAATGTTTTTTTAATTAATTGTTATATTATTGTTTAGAAGTAATCGATCCTCCAATTACCTATAATGGTCCAAAATTGAAAGATTTTTTACAATTTGGAAAAACTCCTAAATTAGCAAGTCGAAATTATCCCAACGAAGTAGTTTCTTCACATTCGGGGACGGGTGCTCCTAATTTGGAAAGTTCAGAAATATACGTCCCGCAAGCGTATTTAAGTAAACCGCAAAATGATTCTACAATTTTAAATAATTTAACTTTTTCTCCAAATTTGCCGAGCGAAATGAGACTTCCTCCAGTAGGGTCGGAGAAGAACGAATTGATTTCTTGTAAGCCCAATTTACACGGTTCAATGTCTACCATTCCTTCAGCAAATGTTAATTATAGCAGTAATTATAATGATGCTGCACAATATAATTATAAAGTAAACTACAGCACTGGAGATACTGCGAATAATTTTACAGTTAGTGACTATCAAAAACCTATGGATAATTTTGTTCCACCTTCATCTGTAACGCAGTTAAATGTGGCACCTTCGAATAATGCTTGGTATCAAAAACCTAAACAATATGATGTGACATATCGCGAATCTAACATAAATAAACCGGAACCCTTGGGCCAACAACCCCAGTCGTTTATGCACTCTTATGATTCAAATAATAGTTATTCTATACCCAATGAAATTCATTCAAGTCGGGCTACGCCTGGAACCTATAATTCAACTATACAAAATTATCAACCAACAAGCATTAATTCTAGTGTGACTTATCCTCCCACACCAACAACAATAATGAATAATTATCCTTCGCAAGGTGTTGATCCACAACTATCAGTTTCTCGCGGTACCGATTTTTCAACAGAAGGGCAACACATGGGGTACAGTCAAGTGCCAATTTATAATCCATCTCAAATAAGTTTTAATGCGGAAAGAAATACGCCAACCATATATTCACAGCCATCACAGTCGCAAATTACTGGAATGCCAACTTATCAGCATTCTTCTCAAGCGCAAGTGTATGATGGATCCCAATCTGCCTATTACTCCTATTCACCATCGCAAGTAGTTGGAGGAACTTCAACAAATTATATGCAATCGTATCCTCCAGTTGCAGGATTGGCTTCAATGGCATATTCTTCATACCCACAAAGCGCTACTCCAAATTCTTATTCACAGATGCAACCAGGTGGATATACACATGCTTTCCCCTCTGTAAATCCCGCTCCTAGCCCTTTACCTACACCGGAACCTTTGCAACCCAAGATATTACATCAGCAAATTCCTGAAAGTAATCAGATTTCAAATCAAACCGGATCGCAACCTGCAAATTTTAATATCCTTACGACGGCAGCATCAAAACCAAGTTCTAATATGGAACTTTTAAAGGAGCTTGATGTTTCCAATTCTAATACAATTGGAACTGAATCTAGTGCAGATAGATCTTATAAAAATACGGAGCAAATTTTAATGCCTAAGGTAATGTTAAATTGTGTTGAATTAGTAATTTTAATTTGTTTTGAACGAGATGATTAATTTAACTTTTTCTAAAAGATTTTTAAAGTTGAAGAACTAATTAAGCCAAAAGAAGTATCAGAAAAAGCTAAGCCGGAAAAAACGACGAAAGATCCATTTTCAGAAGGATTTTTAGAAAAGTTTGTTTTGGAAGTGGAACGATTTCAAAAGGCAGTAGAAGGTCTTACGAAGCAATCACTAAAAGGGCCAACACCTTTGGAGCAAAAATGGAAAGAACTTCTTGATTTACAAGAACGCGAATCGCGCAAATTATCTATTTCTGTGGCTCGATGCTATTCTATGAAGAATAAAGTTCCGGATATTATGCCATGTAAATATTTTTTTTAATATTGAAATGCACTATGCTAAGGTTATTTATGTATGTTTTTTTACGGTAGTTGACAATAACAGAGTATTGTTATCTTCGTCTAGTGACGATTACATTAACGCTTCTTATTTAAAGGTATGCGCATATATATTCTATTTGAAATTTCTAATTTGTTATTAATTTTCCGATTTTAGGATTTATCTAAACACTCAGCGCAATACATAGCCACCCAGGCTCCTTTGCCAACTACTTATACAGATTTTTGGACAATGATATACGAACAACAAACTGAAATTGTAGTAGCAATTTTAAGTGATGCAGAGGTAGCTTCTAGTTATATATTTTTAATTGGAAAATTTATTTATATTTTATTGTCAGCTTCGCGGAGATGTATATTGGCCAAAAGAAAAAGGTTTTACAATGGATTTTAGTCATTTGTCTATTAGTTTAAGATCTGTTAATCAAAAAAATTGGGGAGTAGAACGAGTCATCTCAGTTACTCACCGTGAAGTAAATTATAATTCTCTATATAAATATTTGAAGAAGTCAATGATTTTATTTTTAGAGTAAAATATCAAGAACCGTAATGCACCTGCAGTTTACCGGTTGGGCACCAGGGTAATTTTTTAACTATTAAAAGTTGAATTCATTTAATAGCTGTTATTTCTAATACCATATAATAATTTTAACATTTATATTTTATTAGGGGAATTCCAACAACGCCTGCGTTGTTTTTACAATTTATTACCGAGGTTCATAGTTATTTTTATGAACAACGTAATTCGTCAAGACCAATCGTCGTTCACTGCAGGTAAATTATAAAAAAAACTTGATATGAAACCAAACATACTACTATAATATAAAATACAGTATATTCAAAAATTGATATGCATACATTTTAATTAGTGCTGGTGTGGGAAGAACTGGCGTATTTTGTTTGGTTTCTACAGCAGTTCAAGAAATAAATGCTGGAACTGGCATTACTGATCTTTGGATATTAGCCGCAAAAATGGCTTTAATGCGCAAATATACAATGCAAGATAAAGAACATATGAAATTTGCATTGTATGCCGTTTTGTATTACGCAGAAGATTGTCTACTTAAACGTAATCGAAAACTTTAAAAAAAATTTTGCACTTTGGTTTACTCATTGTCATATTTCTTAGGAGGAATTCTGATTAAGAGAGCCAGTTTTGACGACAAAGTATCTGCAAGTTCAACGTCAAAATCTCACACCCGGCACCCTTCTCAAGATTTCATTGTTCCAAAACGTAAGTTCATGAATTGTAATCTTATTTCCCAGTAGAATTATATAATTTTATGTGAAAACTATAGATAATGATGATCAAACCAGTGAAAATGTTTCGCAAGCAAATTCTTCGACTGCTTCGGAAGAAATTGATAAAATTGGCATTATAAATCGTAGTCGAACAGGATCGGCAGCTTCGATAACTAGTATTGGTTCATCAAGTAGTGGACTCGCTTCAACCTCAAACATTCAGTCGCCTATTCATAAACCTAATGGAACGCCAAGTAAGACTTTAAATTTGCCTAGTTCATTATCTAATTTAGACCCAGATAATTTCACTTTGGATCTAAAATTACACAAAACAAATAAAATCACCAAGGAAAGTTTCCTGAATCCGCAAACTGGTGGAGTTAAGGATCGACAAACTGATCCTAACGACCCACTCAGCCAATTAGATCCCCTTTGGAGTTTGCATAATTCAAAAGCTTAGGTTTTTCCTTACAAATTATTATTAATACTAAATTGTTTTTAAAAAATGGATGAAAAATTAATTATTTGGGAGATCGCAACTTTTTAATCAAAAAAAAAAAACATAAAAATTTAAACCTTAAGAGTAAAAGGGGAAACAAAAAAAAAAAATACTGTAAAATTTATGGAATTTTTATACAGTCAAAGGAAATGTTTATTAAGATAAATTTAATCACGAGAAAGTTGAGAACACATCGTTTATGTATCTTCTTCTTTTAACCTTTTGACACCGTCTTCTTCATTAGGATTTTCAGCTTCTGTTAAAAAAAAGTTGTTTATTAACCTTGCACTGAACTCCATTTAAAAAAACTTGTGACCTCTTTTTGTTCCTCTTTCTCTGAAGTTAGCTTTTCCTCCTCGTCGACCCCATCCAGATTTTCCTTTTTTGGCTAATTTATTTATTTAAACGAGGTAAACTTAGTATATTTAATCAAAATAAAAATTATAATGTTTAATAATTACCTTTGTATTTCTTCGATTTCATTTCAAATCTGGTTTTAGTTAGTTTATTCCAAAACTCGACTTCCTCTTCACCTAAAGAATTTCTTTTTGTTAACCATCTTCGTGCATTACTATTTCAAATTGTTTACCTTCTAAAACTCGACTTTTAATGGTTTGCTCTTTAAGCGTTAAAGCCAACCCATCATTGGTGACTTTATTTTGAACCTCAACTGCTAGATTAGCATCCACAAATCTTACCCATCCCTAAATTAACAGAAAATCATTACCAAAATATAAAAATGTTTGAATATTTAACATTTATTATACTTCTTTGTCTCCCTTGCTAAAGTCGACCCAAGCAACTTTTCCATGAGGTCGAAATAGATCTTTTAAATCTTCGCGACTAGTATCGTTTGGTAATTCGGACACATGCAATACACATCCTTTTTGATTTTCAGCAACCTGAATAATATTTAAAATGGAAAGCCATTTATTCCCCATTCGCAAACTGATTTTTATTAAATGACACTCAAAAAAAAAAAAGCATCCAGTGTTCATATTTTTTTCAGTTTCTCTTTACCTCTGGTTCTTTGGCAGCTTTACCGTCGCCTTTATCCCTTTATAAATTGAAAGGTTAGAAAATATAAAATTCATAAACTAATATTAACTCACTGTTTTGACTTCTTCCTTTCTTCTTTCTTTTTCGTCCATTCAGCCTGTTTACGAACTTTGTAGTCAGATCTAAGTAAATAAAAAATGTGAATATAATACGCATAAATGCACAATTTTAAATAGCTTACCTAGATTCTTTTATTAAATCTATTTCTCCATATTTAACACCTTCTTTGGTGAGAAACTCTTTCGCACTATCTTGACTTTTAAATACAACGAATACCGATCCCTAAAATTTTTATAAAATATAATACGTCAGTCAAATTTGAAAGTAATTTGAACTAAGATGAATACTTTAAAAGTCTTTTTATCCAAATAGCGCATTTGCACATGCTCTACATCAAACGCATTATCTTTAAAATAGGCTAAAAGCTCGTCTAAAGTTAATGATTCGGGAAATCCTTTCTAATAAATACAATCGAAAGTAAATTAGTACAAGTAATATGAAAACGCAATCGATCAAAAGTAGTACGAACCAAGTAAACTGAACGGTTAATCACATCTTCTCTGTGTTTCTCATCATCTGCTGGAAGGGGTTTACCAGCTAAACGACGAATTTTACTTTCTGCACTCTATAGAATTTTTAGTTACTAATTTGTACAATACAAGACTTAATATAATGAAAATTATTACATGTATCTCCAAAAGATTGTTTGGAGATTTTCGAAGTGCACTAGAAATAACGCCAATGTCGGTGGACAAGGTCTGATATAATACATAAGCAAAGTATTAAAATTTAATATTTTATTGAAATTTATAATGTAGTATTCTTACCTTAAGTCTGTTAAATGTAATTAACGTTTCTAATTTAACCCCTGAAAGAGTAATTAAGGAAAATTTAACTAATAAACAAATCCTTAAATTTTAAATACGCGACATTATAAAAGGATACATCCATCCTCAGATTTATTAATTTCTTCGTTCAAAAACTTGTCTCTTCCTAAGTTAAAATCTCCAAAATAATACTAAAGAAATCAAATTAGTTACACAAAGGTGCTATTATAATAATTAATACAAAAACTAACTTCGACTTGTCGGATAATTTTAAGCTCCAAATCTGTAGGACCAGAGTTATCCCCGTTTTCATCCACCATTTTTATGAATTGGTGTCTAAAACGCCGAATAATTTTGGTAAAATGTTAATGCCGGTTACAGTACTATCATTATTATTACTCACCGTTTAAAAAAAGAAAACAAAAGCAAGATAAAAAGCTATCGCAAATTCGAAATCTTAGTAACACTAAATAAATGTGAATGAACCACGTGCTCGACCGTCAACACACCAACCTGTACTTCAACGAAACTGGTGATTCAAGCCGAATGGACTGTGCCCTACCTGAATCATAGCACTGATTAACCAACCAACCGATAGATGGCAGTCGATAAGCACATTTTTTAAATAATAATTTAAATTCTGTATAGAAATACTTTTTTTTGGATTTTATTTGTTATAATTATGTAAATAAGCCATTAAATAATTATTTAAATATTAGTTTTTTCAAAAAAAGCTGTTATTTTTTGTATTATTTCCTTTTTTTATTTTTTTATTATTTGAATTGTGGACCCGGGATTACGTTCACCATCATTGGTACCCCAGTTGGCACTCAAATTATAATATTTATAAATTTAAGTCGTAGATATTTAAATTACATTCAAATAAAGTGAATAAAATATTATTTTTTTTTAATCCAATCTATTTTCTTCACACTTTTGCTTTATTTTGCGGGGAGTCGGTATAAAGGTCAATGGCACGAATTCGTTCACCGTTCATTCGCTAGGGTGCGCTTTGGCGATAAATTACGTCGTGGCTGATTTGGGCGTTGAAATTAGCCGTGTGGATAAGTAGTTTTATATTGACATTTTGTGATATCTTCTCCTTGAAATTGTTAACAAATTTATTAACCGCGTTAAAAAATGTCAGCGTCAGGTGATTTCGGAAACCCTTTAAGAAAGTTTAAGTTGGTATTTCTCGGGGAGCAAAGTGGTGAGTTCGATTGTGATCTAATGTTTTTGGTTTTGAGTGACGTGTTCGTGGTTGACATACAGTGAAACTGCACTCGCACTTTTCATACCCATCTCAAATGATTGACACACATTCCGATATTTACTTAATATTATAATTATATAGAATAATTTTAGAATATATTTAATAGCCGAGGGATTGCACTTAATATTGAATGTAATTTTAATATGAAATGTAACTTCCTATTTGTTATTTTTTTAAAAAAAAAAAATTCGACGCGTTTCTCCCTCAATTCTCATCCTTTTTCTATTACGATTTGCTCGTATCCTATTAATAAAATGTATTTAGGTTAAACATTGTGAGAAATATGAAATTAATTTCGAGTATTAATTGGGCTTCATAAATATCTAAATTTCTTGAGATGTGTATAATTTAAAAAAGACGGCATCATTTTTTCATTCAAGTGACGTCTGGAGAAATGAGCTTGAAATTGTGCCGGTGTATTTTTACTTGAAATAATATCGTCGGCGTTTAATTTGAATACATTCTGAGAAATGCATCACAAGTTTTAACTATTTATTCCTTTTTTTAAAAATATTAAGTAATTAAAAAAAAATAAATGGGAAGGAGACGTTGTTTATTTATTTCGAGTAGGTGTGTGCTTGGTAGCAGCAACCTACTGAAATGAGTCAAATAGAATAGCGTAGGTAACTATGCCACTGCTCAAATTATTATAAATAAATAATATTATGGCACAAACTTTAATTTTTCAGTTTTAAAAATATATACTGATTTACTCCTTGCTTTTCGTATTACAAAAGACGAATTTTTTCTTTAAGAATTGTACTCTAATTGCATTTCGTTTTATGTCGACTTTTGCCATGACATTTTTATTATTTTTAGTATTATTATTCAAGAATTAGTTTTGACAGTTAAGTATTTATTTCAAAATTAAAATTGTTACGGTTAAGTAGTAAGCCATTTAAATTTTCCGTATATACTCAGTATTAAAAGAAGGCGGATTTATTTAGCTACAGTAATAGAATCTAGTCTACTTTGCGGAACTTCAAATAAAGCTTACTACAGTTACAATAGGTACTGAATAACAGAAATTGAATGCCAAAAGCTGACAGCTACATAAATATTTAGCTCTATTTGATAGTTTATGGACAATAAAATGGATTGTTCACATTTATTTTGCTAACATGTAGAGTATTTTGAAAAAACTGGAACGTTTTTGAAAAATGCAGATGCAGTAAATGTAGCTAAAATGAATAGAGTGTGATCCTGTATATGTATTTGGTTGATACTTATTTTTAAAAATTGAAAGGTAAACGTTTTGTTGTATGGACATTAACTAATGCGAGCAATTTACTGTTTAGTAATTACAATTATTTTTATTAAATGATTGTGTTGCTAAACATTTCGTGGTTAAATCATTTTACACGTTGATGTCGACTGCATCCGCATTGGCACAGCATAATTTTAATATGAATCTTTAAAACCGTATTAGCTTTTTTTTTTTAATTATTAAAATGAATTCTTCTAGTTGGAAAAACATCACTAATCACTAGGTTTATGTACGATAGTTTTGACAATACCTATCAGGTAATTATAAATACAAGTATAATTCTATGAATTACATTAAATAAATTTTTTTTTATATATAAATTATTACCGGTATGAATTTTATTATTTGACAGGCAACTATTGGTATTGACTTTCTTTCGAAGACAATGTACTTGGAAGATCGCACGGTAAGTTTTTTTTTTTTATTAAGTTAAAAATAATTATTTTATGTCAATTGATTTTGAATTTTTTTTTTATATACTTTTCAGGTACGACTTCAATTGTGGGATACAGCGGGGCAAGAGCGTTTTCGTAGTTTAATTCCAAGTTATATTCGAGATTCAACAGTGGCAGTGGTTGTTTACGATATAACGAGTAAGTGGAGAACCTTAATTTTTGAAAATTTTGTTACCAGTTGGCTGGCAATAATCTGACACCACGATTGAAAATCAATATATTTTGGTAGATGCTAATTCTTTTCATCAAACTTCCAAATGGATCGATGATGTACGGACAGAACGAGGTAGCGACGTAATCATCATGCTTGTTGGCAATAAAACGGATTTATCTGATAAAAGGTGCTGCTTTTTATTTAATTTAATATCTATCAGCTGATGGTAATATAATATTGTATAGGCAAGTCTCGACAGAAGAAGGGGAACGTAAAGCAAAAGAATTAAATGTAATGTTTATTGAAACTAGTGCTAAAGCTGGATATAATGTAAAACAGGTAAGATATTTTTTATTTTTTGAAATTTGACCTAGACTTTTTGAGGTTCTCGAAGTATGTTCACGTCATTTTTTTTTTTTTTTTTTTTTGAAACAAGGTTTTTGTACCTTCCTTATAAAAGTTGTACTGGTTTAAATTACAGTATTTATAGTATTATTTCAAAAGGAAAATGCCGGTTCTGGTGCCTTCACAAATTGACCCAGTTCAGATTCTTTGTAACTTCGAGAGTTAAATTAATATTAAATCAAAATATTTTGACGACTAGTACAAGAGATTTTAAACGAGGGAAATAATTATAATGGGATAATATTATAACTCTCGGTTTTTAATATTTTTCAATTACAGTACAGTACATGTATAATATTCTAATTCCCATTAGGCTAATTTGCGAGAGCAGTAGTTAAATAATTAATTTAGATTTTGTAAAAGGTTGTTTTATTTTAACAGTGCATTTCGATGGTGCACTTGCAAAACCTCGTAAGTAATTTACCGTCTTGTAGCCCACGTTTGTGTACAAAAAGTTGGTGATTGAGGCAACTTCAGAGCGCTCTAGGGGCACTTTTAATAATTGGTTTTGATAAAAATATTTACTGAAGTTCTACTTGCAAAGTTTTTCAAGTATACCATCGATATTTAGATCTAAAACCATTTAAATTGGGTTGATGTTATGTCTATAATTAAATTATTGAATTTATTTTAGCTGTTTAGGCGTGTTGCTGCTGCTTTGCCAGGAATGGAAAACACAGAAAAACCGGGCACAGAAAATAGTATCCTTGAAAATATCATTCTTACTGTTTATCTTTCTGGGTTAAACTAATTAATAATTCTATGGATCATCTTTGGTCTATAATTTTGGGTTCTTCTATTTTAGATTAGAGTCTGTGTTATGGTGATGGTTAGCCTAATCTTCTGCCGCAAATTTTTTTTTTTTTTAAATTAAAACGTATTCAATATACGATAATGCTTTTGTACAGTATTGCATGCCAGTATCTTATTTCACCGATTTGCTGTCTACGTTTTTTTTACTCTGGAAAAATATATTTTTTATAGTACGGTAACTAATTACACAAAACACTTTAATTTATCTTTTTTGTTTATGCATGTTATGTGTTGTCAGTCTAGTTAAAATAATGTTTCTTATACTTTTGCGCCAAATTAATTTTTGTGTTTTTTTTTATTGAAATGTGCTTAAATTATTATAATGTTTCAAAAATTTAATTTAGTTTTTAACTGCGATTTTTAATTCAAATCGTTTTTACATTATCTAATTAATTTTGTTAACTTAATTGTGTGATAATTATTATCATTACTGTTGCATGTCCATTTGGCGCAAGAGTTGTATTATTCAATTTAAATTTATTACATCTATAATAATTTTATTTTTACTAATTAATTTAATTGCACTTAAGTTCTATTCATTTTTAAAATATTTTTTTTTTTAGTTATTATTATTATTTTTTTTTGTTTGTTTTTGAGTTCCTTAATTTGATTTTTCTTTAGTGACAGAAGTTGTTTTGAAAGATCCACCAGACACAGTGAAATCTTCTGAAGGTGGCTGCGCATGTTGAATGAGTGGGATTGCAAATGCTTGGCAAACGTTGAGGGCTTTTTGAACAAACACTCGTTAAATAGTGTGCGAAACATGAGCATTTTGTTAAAACTATTTAATAATCACAAGTTATGGAACACTTTGTTAACAAAATTTAAATATATACCGGTAAAGCATTCCATCGTAAATTATTAATAACTAGTAATTTTATTGAACTATTTTAATGTTAATTTTTATTTTGCCCAAGGCATTAAATGTTGAACTTTTTTTAAAAGTATTTTGCTACTTGGAAATTGTTTAAAAATGAGCATAAAATTATCAATAAAATGGCTAGACTTTTTTTTTTCAAACATAAAGCTAGAAATTCAAAGGCGTTTGCAATATTTGAAATTTGAGTGAATCATAAAATTTATACGGAAGGTTGACATCAGTAGCATTATAATCTAATCAACATGCCCAGTTGAAAACTGACGTGTAGATTATATTGGCATGCAAAACTAGTGATTAGTTGCGTACGTGATTTAATTTTGTTTTATTTTTTTTTGTTATATCCAGCATGGCAGGCTAATAAATTATTCTTTATTTGCTAAATTTTATATTTCGGTTTGCATTTTTGTGTTGATGTTTTGGACAACTATACCGTACCTGCCGATTCTTTGAATTACTGAACACTAATAATTACTAGATTGAGGATAAATTATTATAATAATTCCAATATATGATTTTAAAATTTAATATATTTTTAACCTTTGTTGAAGATTTCGGTGCTGATTTGCGCCAATCGAGGTTAATCGTTAAGCAATTGTACATTTACTGCAGCTAAATAGTTAAACATCTCATGTATTTAATATTGAACAAATTTCATGCGAGTTAACCTAAGACGGAAATTCCTCACATGCTTAGATAATTCGCATCACACAACGTTAGGTCTAAATTTGTATATTTTTTTAACTAATTTTTTGCATTATGACCTGTTTTTTTTACTTGAAATTGCAACATTAGTTGTATATTTTATTTTATTTTAAAATAAATTTAACAGTTTTTTGCTGATTATTTGTGCAACTGTTACTTTAAACTGCAACTGAAATTGTATTTGAAAGAAACTCAATTTTTATAAGGTCATAATTCGCAAAGTTGGTCAGAAACTTAATTCATAATATTTCACCTTGTTTAGGTTTCTATTTATTGAAAACGAAAAGAAATGAAAAGTTGACAAAATGAAAATTTAATAATTGTAAGTTTTTAATAATACAAATGATCTTAAATCACTTATTAAAGAGGAATTATTTTTCAATTAACTCTATTGTAATGGTAAAATCCTCATGGAACAACAATTATTATAGAATAGAAACTTTTCATAATATTTTTAGTTTTCCTTTTTGGGACAGCTAATCGGTGAAACAAAGGTCATTATTTGAATAGTCGAGCTTCAGATTGATCTAGTAATTATTAGCTTTCAATGAGAATTAAACTCGTGGAAGTCAAATAATCGATTGGACCATATCTGAAGTTCAACTTCTCATTATCAAAAACAAAAATAATTTTATGGAAAGAATATTGTTTCATTTAATGTTGTATCATAATTGATGTAGTTCATGTAGCTTTCCTTGACTTGGTCGTCATAGTTATTCCACTCAGCACACAGGAGCCTGTCAAAGAAACCACCGATCAAGAAGGCAACTGCATGTGTTAACAGTCCGCAGCCATTGTTCCGCCTTTTTTTCTATGTATTTCAGTATCCTTGGATTGCACTGTGGATGCTGGATCAGCAAGACCAAACAATGTCCGCTTCACTAGCTCAAATCGCGTGTTGTTAAAATTCCTACACTACTTAATTCTTACAAACTACAATAATTCTAGATTATGTCACACGGTGTAACGATTGTTGTCATATTTGTTCATTAACCCGTCAATCTACTTGCCTTCCATCTAAGGATGGATTTCAACGTTTTCTATCGGTAATTTTTTATATTTTTTTTCATTTTTTTTTTTTTTTGTATTTCATTTTTTTTAAAACCAAAGTGTGAATGTGAATTTGTACAGAAGAGGTTTTATCAAATGTACTGTAGAAGAATGCGAACTATTTCTTAATAATTCTTAGTTCCACGCATTTTGTAAACCTTGCTCTTTAATATTTCAAAAGACAAGGATTTTGTCATAATTTCTGTTTCAAATGCGTTTTCATTATACAGTACTAGCAGTTAATATACGCGCATAGTTTTTTTTTTTCTGCGTTTATAAATTATTATTACCAGCCGTAATGCCAATGTCCACAATAATTATTATAATCTTCAAAAAAAGAAAAGAAATCGAGGAATTTCTTTAAAGCGTTAGGTGATAAAAATGTTCCGAGTTAATTAAATTTCATTTGTTGAATGAAAATGATTTTTTTTTCTTTTTTTAAAAAAAAAAAAAATTTTGCGGATGCATAATAATTTATTATTTTAATACTGGTATTAATTTTATTAAAATTTATTTATTTGTTTTTACAGTTAGTGCAGTATAAAATTGATATGCTTAAATGATGCAGGGTCAATTAACTATAATCATTTTTTAAAAAAATTTAAATTAATAATTATTATTTTTGCCAGTCATTTTTAATGTATTTCATAATAATCTCATAGAAAAACTGTTTTATAAGATTAGAAACTTAAGATTAATTCTGTTTAAAATTATAAACAATTTTTAAAACTTTTTATTAATGGAAAAAAGGAATTTTGACGCATGAATTTTTTTCTACATTCGCAATTATTGTAATTTGAGCAAAAATTTTTTTAAAAAAAACTTTTTGATGCATTTATGAGCACATTAATCATTGGCATTATTTTAGGGGAGTTCTTAAACTCAAAAACTTAGCTAAGAATATTTTAGTATACTTGTGTAGTAAAGTCGGGTAATCCTGAAATAATAGCTCTCTCGTAAACTTTTTTTTTTTTACTACACCTTTTACTTCTCAACAAAAAAAAGTTTGTTTTTCTCAATTTTTTGAAATTAATTTAAGTAAATTTTGAACCCACAACTCATTTAACCGCAATAGCTTTTGAAACAATAATAATAATTTTAATTCCGTTACAGTATCAATAATTCTTATAATTTATTTTGTGTTAAAATAATATTATATTGTATTACACCAGAGAAGTTGGAGCGAAAAGTTTGATTAACTGACGAGACTGATCTATACAGCACACAATACCAATATTTTCAATATTGATGTGCGCGCGAATCATTGCTTTTTAAAAAAAATAATGTGGATGCATTGTTGCAAATAGCCTTTGCTGTGGTGTTATAATTGCTAAATTGAAATAAACAAAACCACGAATTATATATTACATGTAAATAGTACGTGCTTCTTTTTTTTTATTAACGTCAACGGCTATACAGAATAATAATTATATACTGTAATTATATTTTCTATATTGCGCAAAGTTGATTTGCTACCGTCATTCAAAAGTAGATCATAATATATTATTAATACATCAAAATTTAATGATTTAATATTTTATTGCGTTTTGAAAAAGAAATTTTTATTTCCGGTTTATTTTAACTGCAGTTTTTCCTAAGCTGTTCGAGAACCGGTGCATCGATCTAACTCCAATTTAAGGATATTTTTTTATAATTACAGTATTTATAATAATTTTATTGACTACGTATTTTTTTTTTTTTTTAGATTAAAAAATGAAAGTAGGCTAAATGGAGCCCATGAACCACAATAATAATTATTATTTCTCTCAGGGAGAAAGAATAAGGTAATATTTAAAATAAAAGTTTAAAAATTTATTTTATTGCTTAATAATATTATAAATTGGTAAAGTTAGCGAGAATATAGATTTGCACGATTAGCATTACTCTTATATAAGTCTACCTGAATAATTTTTTTTGCAATAAATAATTAATTACCCGGTATCTCTAATAATTTTTGTATCCAGACGTCACGTAATTTAGCTGTGACATGTTCTAACGTCGTTTTCAATTTAAAAAAAAAAATTTATAAAAATGAGCAAATGAGGAATTAGCGCACTCATGTAATATTAAAATACTGTACATATGAAAACACAAATACTGTATTGACTTTGAAATGCTCTGTTAAAATACGGTATTACCATGGTATTACTAAGATAAATAATAGACCTATTATACAATCATGAACTACTGTATTACGAGTATATAGCAATTAAATCTCGTCAAGTTGATAACCATTTCTTTTTTTTTTTTTTTTTAAATTTAATAAAAACATTACCACTGGGCTTAATCGTCTACAATAACTGACTTTAAAAAATAAATAAATAATCAATATTAATTAACTTTCCTAATAATATAAGACAGTTATTATTTTTTTTTTTTAAATAATTTATTATTATCCAATCAAATTTAGCCAAAACTAAACCTGGATTAAATCCTGTAGCTAGGTCAAACAATAAATTGATTTTTTTTCTTCTTCCTTTAAATAATCGAAATTTTCACTCAAGTTTTTATTACCGTAGAAATTAAAAATAAACTCGGTTGCCGTTATAGCGATCAAATTTCAATCAATTCCAGCTACCGTAGGCCTCCCGCATACTTAAGAGTTTTTTTGTATATAAAAATCAATTTTAATAACCGTTTTGATGGTTCTTTTTCTTTCTTTTTTTTTTTACTACAATTAAGCGCGCTATACGCTTATTCTAATTATATATGCTGCCACCTGTGCAAATAATAATAATAATTGAAGGTTCTAACAGCCTATATTAAATTACCGGCCCGGCAACAATGCTTTCCGGCATAGGTCGTAAGCGGCAGCCGCGAGGTAGGTTAGCGGTCATTTTCAGCTAGCGCTGAGTTTGAGCGGGGATGAATGGAGCGATTCCAAAAGCGCTGCAGCTCATTACGTTGAGTAGGTCACGTGGTACTCCCTCCTCCTCTTTCAACTTATTTCTTCGCAAGTCAATGGACGAGTAGGTTCGTACGACGTAGCTCCGATAAACCCGCAGCGGAAAAAAAAAAAACGAAAGGGAAACCGGGAGCCTAGCATCGATTACGCGGCGGCAGCAGCAGCAGGCGCTAAGCTTATCCGACCCGACCAAGTAGGCTGTTGAAATTCTCAAAACAATCATGTCGGCTTCGAGCGCCATTTTGGGGTTTTAACCCTTATGGTCGAATAGCAGCGTCTTTGGGTTAAGCCGGATGCTTGAGGCCCTAATTTTCCGATTAAAAATCTAGTCCTCGCCATGACTATCATTGTATTTTTAATCGATACTAGTTCTTCCATGAATCAGCGCGCCTACTTAAGTGGAAGGCAGACTTTATTGGACATTGCAAAAGCGGCGGTCGAAACGTTTATAAAGGTAACAGTATTTGGAATACCATATTAATAACATTCCAAATCAAAAAAAAAAAAAAAAACCAATGAGCAAAAAAAATATATATTAAAATTAATTTTTCCCCAATCCCTGGACACTTGTTTTGGGGCCCATTTTACTCTCTAGTTCCGTCAAAGAGACCCTGCAAGCCGCGGCGACAGGTATATGTTGCTTTCGTTTGAGGAACCTCCCGCACACATTAAGGTAGGTGTCCAATGGGATCCGTTTCGGCAGGCGAGCGATAGGTGATCTTTATTTTCAATAATTATTTCCCGTCGCACCGCCAGTCGACGTTTCCACATTTCACATATCCATAATCCACGGGTTATACCTCAAAGCAACACAACCAATGTACATTGTTTTTAACATCCGAAAGATAGTATTTTGGGGCGAAAGAATAGGCGGACAGACGCAACGATACACGTTCACCATCCGAGCAGCCATTTTTCTCAGTAGGCGTCGTCGTCGTCTTGATGACGAACTGCCGGTATCATGGGAAATCGCGTGCGATCACGTGACTTCGCGCCGGAAGCTCTAAGGGCGCGCCAACTTTGAAAAATATAATTTAATTTTTAAAACATTAAAATTTTGGCATTTAAATCAACGAGCGAGTTAGTTGATGTTATTTGGTGGTGGAGGTTAAAGGAAAATTATTTAAAAATAAACGTCTTGAAAAGCATTTTTGGAGCTCTCAAAAAAGGCTTTTAGATGTTGAAACTCCTGCAGCTGCTGCACCATAATAATTATAATAAACAATAAAACAATATAAATTCATACATAAACAGATTCATCAATTTATACTAAATGCATACGAGGTATGCATAAAGAGTAAATAAAAACCTTAATACGGATATTTATAATTATGTTTACATTTATTCTTGAATATTCATTAAACACTATAGATAAAACATTGCCAACGGTGGCTTTATAATTATTATGTAAACAAGTACAGTATGTATTTAAATATAAATTTTTGAAAAGGAAAAGTGAAGTGTAAGACGTTAGATTGAAGTACAGTGGGTAAAAAAAGTATTGGCAATGCATGTTTTTTAAGCAGAAAACTGAAAAATAAATAAATAATTATAAA